>LPNX010050101.1:215291-289303 GCA_001517045.1 Pseudotsuga menziesii
CTCTCTCCACACTTGCAAATGATAAAAAGAAAGTGAAATTTTTTATTTAAAGCAATTATGGGCGTTTTTTTAGTGGAAAAAGTGTCTTGTTTTTCGGACACGCACTGACAGTCCTCGGACACGCGTGTCCGAAAACAGGACACACTGCAAAGACGTGTCGGACACGTTTTGTCAGCGTGTCCGTGTCTGACATGTGGACACAGGACAAGCAAGCCCTTTTGGACGAATCCGGTTTCATAAGTAGGGATGTAACCTTCGATGAAGAGGCAACTCTTAAGAAATCCAGAAGGTGTCAGCTTGAAGAAGTACATGAAAAAGATGTACCTCCCAAAAGGACAGAAGCTGAATCAACTCCTGAAATAGTAGCATCAGAAGATCATGACATGCTCGAGCCTCAGGAGCCCCCTACTATGGATATCTCTCGAAAGAGAAAACCTGCTTGGGTAAGAGAGATCATACAAGAAGCAGAAAGATATGGAACACCAGAAGGCTCCACAAGAACAAGCAAAAGATCAAAGCCATATTCCACTCTAAGTCACTTGGTTCGAGTTCGTGTTTGAATTCGACAAGAATAAAATTCGGAAAAAAATCGTGCAAAAAAAATTTATGATAAAATTCGTCATTAAATTCGAATATATATATATATATATATATATATATATATATATATATAAAAGTTCAAATTTTATTTTTAATAATATTTTTTTAATTATATAATAATAAATATAACTTGTATAAAATGATAAACATATTAAAAAACATATTCTATAGTTTTGTAATATCTAAATTAATATTACTATATACATACATAACTTTACAAATTTACATTACAATAGTTTGGGCTATGGTTATAGAAAGAATAATAATATAATACGCAATATTGCGTATTATATTATTATAGAAAGAATAATAATATAATACGCAATATTGCGTATTATATTATTATTCTTTCTATAACCATAGCTCAAACTTAAAAAGTACACGTCAATAACCAAGTGGACACGGCCTCGAGAGACTGGTCAGTGAAGTCCAGAAGCTTGAACCGTCTGCAACTTTGTGACTCTATAGTCTACACCCTCAACTCAACAACTGCACCCTCGGCCCTTGCCTTTGTGACTGCAACGTCAACACTATGGAGTCAGCGCAGTGCGACTCAGGATTCACGATGGCCACCTCCACACTTATTCACGGATTTGCGACGACGGCAACACACAATGAGCACGGCGATAATTTTGGAGGGACTAGGTTCATAGACAAGCCGCTAAAAATCGCCGATTTCAAACAATTTAATTCGCTGGCTACAAAAAATCGTCGAATCTCAAATTTTAAGCCGAAAATTTGGCGAATCCGGTGACTTTGATTCCAGTTATGTAGCTTTAATGTGTGATCTTGTAGACCAAGAACCCAACAGCTATGAGGAAGCTGCACAGAAGAAAGAATGGGTTGAAGCAATGACGGAAGAATACCAGTTGATAATGAAGAATGATGTTTGGGATATAGATCCCAAACCAAAAAACAAGAGTGTGGTTTCTTCGAAATGGATCTACAAGATAAAACATGCTGCAGATGGAAGTATTGAAAAGTACAAAGCAAGATTTATGGCTAGAGGATTCTCTCAGAAAGAGGGGATCAATTATGAAGAGACATTTGCTCCAGTAGCAAGGTACACTTCCATCAGAACTATCATGAGACTTACTTCCATGATGAAATGGGACTTACACCAAATGGATGTAAAGACAGCCTTCCTTAATGGTGTGATTGAGGAAGAGGTTTGCATCGAACAACCACAAGGATTCAAAGTCGAAGACAGAGCAACTCATGTATGCAAGTTGAAAAAGGCTCTGTATGGACTGAAGCAAGCTCCAAGAGCTTGGTATGGCAAAATAGATAGCTTCTTGAAAAGCATGGGCTTTACCAAGAGTAAAGTTGATCCTAATCTTTATATGAAGATTATGGATGATGAACCAGTCATACTATTACTGTATGTGGATGATCTATTTCTGACTGGAAATGAGAAACAGATCAAGGATTGCAAGAAGAAGCTAGCTGAAGAATTCGAGATGAAAGATCTTGGATTTATGCATTATTTCCTAGGGCTGGAAGTGTGGCAGAGCCCAGAAGGAATCTTTCTGAATCAGGGAAAGTATGCAGTAGAAATCTTGAAAAGATTTGATATGTTGGATTGTAAAGTCATGGCCACACCCATTGACACCAACTTAAAGTTGTTGTCTGATGAGACATCCGAGCTAGTGGACATGACTCACTATAGACAGATTATTGGGTCATTAATGTATCTGACGAACTCAAGGCCAGATATATGCTTTGTTGTGAACACCTTAAGTCGGTATCTACTTACACCTAGACGGGTTAACTTGATAGCTGCAAAGCATGTGATGAGGTACCTAAAAGGTACAATTGATTTGGGACTGTACTATGGAATAGATCATGACTACAATTTGTATGGGTATATGGATTCAAATTGAGCAGGAAGTGTCGGAAACAGAAAGAGCACCTCAGGTGGATGTTATTGTCTGGGATCCACCATGATCTCATGGTTTAGTAAGAAACAGTGCAGTGTTGCTCTCAGCACGGCTGAAGCAGAGTATATTGCAGCTTGCTCCGCTTGTTGTGAAGCGATATGGCTTCGGAAGCTAATGTTAGGAATATTTGACATAAAGGTGGACACCACAGTAATTTTCTATGACAACCAAAGTTGTATAAAGATGACAAAGAATTCGGTGTTCCATGACAAATCGAAGCATATAGAAATCCGATATTTTTATATAAGGGATATGGTACAAAAGGGAACCATCAAGCTCTAGTATGTGGGTATCGATGAGCAAGTTGCTAAAATACTGACCAAGCCTCTATCTCGAATGAAGTTCAAGTATTTCCGTGACAAGCTTGGTGTAGTTCGAAAGGACTTTCCTCGCAAGGAGGAAAAGTGATGGTACTACAAATGATGGACCCTCTTTGAAAAAGGAAGATCAAGTCGAAGACATTAACCCTCCTCGGACAAAGGGGGAGTAGGTTGATGATATGAAACTTCCCAGGAAAGGGGGAGTAAGGATGAGACTGACATCGATGATGGATGACAGTGATGATGATCTGACATTTGTTTGTGGACGATAGTATCCTCTCTTGAGGATGGCAGGTATAACACTCTGTTCATGAGAGTGGTCCTTACTAGCTAAGGATGGCCCTGCAGATGCTACTCTCACATGGAGAGTACCCACATTCACTTGCGGACGATAGTATCCTCTCTCAAGGATAGCAGGTATAACACTCTGTTCATGAGAGTAGTCCTTACGAGCTAAGGATGGCCCTGTAGATGTTACTCTCATGGAGAGTACCCACATTCAGTTGTGGATAATGTATATTAAACACTCGCTCAGGAGTGGTCGTAACCTCAGTGGTCTGGATGCTCTACGATGAGCCTTCATGGACGTTGGCATTGACATTGTGTATGCAGTCGACATCTTCCTTGCAGACTATACTCTTGTGTGGAGAGTATGCCTACATTAATATGTAGATGCCATAGAATAAACACTCACTTGGGAGTGGTCCTAACCTGTGTGGTATGGATGCTCTATGATAATTCCTCACAGACGACTTAGTATAACACTCACTTGGGAGTGGTCCTAACCTGTGTGGTATGGATGCTCTATGATAGGCCGACATTGTCTATGCGGTCGAGATCTACTCTGCAGACAATACTCTTACATGGTAGAGTATACCTAAACGTGAGTGTAGATACCGTAGTATAACACTCACTTGTGAGTAGTCCTAACCTGTGTGGTATGGATGGTCTACGATGAGTCCTCACGGACGATAGGGCCGGCACTGGGTGCAATCAAGATCTACATTTAGTTGTAGACGATTCAGTTGATCGATTTCATGGATCATGCTGATGGAGAATTGCATCATCCTTGGACTTAAGTCCTAAAGTGATCAAGATTGATCATCCTGCAAATAGATCATGTGTACTGCAGGTAGCATGGCAACAAAGGATCAAGTAGATCGAAGTACAGCAGCGAAGGGTCAAGTAGATCAAAGTGCGGTTGAAAAGGATCAAGAAGGATCGAAGGATTGCTGCAAAGGATCGAAAGGATCGAAGTGTTGTTGCAAAAGGATTGAAAGGATCGAAGTGTTGCTACGAGGATCGAGAAGACCAGAAGGCTACTGCAGAAGATCAAAGTGTTGCTGCAAAGGATCTAGAAGATCAAAGTGCTACTGCAAAAGGATCGAGAAGATCGAAGTGTCGCTACAAAGGATCGAGAAGATCGAAGTGCTGCTGCAAATGATCGAGAAGATCGAAGTGTTGTTGCAAAGGATCTAGAAGATCAAAGTGTTGCTGCAAAGGATCGAGAAGATCGAAGTGCTGCTGCAAAGGATCGAGAAGATCGAAGTGTTGCGGCAAAGGATCAAAGTACTGCAAAGGATCTAGAAGATCAAAGTGTTGCTACGAAGGATCGAAAGATCGATGCGTTGCTGCAAAGAAAGGATCAAGTGATCATGTGATGCAAAAGATGAAGAGTAACTGTTCCAGTTACTGATTGTGAAAAAACTTCCTGTGACATATAGATGTATCTCCCAAGGGAGATGTTATTATTCCTTCAATGGGGTGTCACTATTATATTTGGTCATCATAGAGTCATGAGGTAAAGCTTCCTCTTGTGGCAGGTCTTTAGCACCCTAATTAATAAACATAATATACTATTTTTGAGTATTCCTAGGTGAAGTCGGCCCAGACAGTTTATTGGGGCTGACTTGTCTAGTGCAAAAGTCAATTGACAAATATGTATAAATAGAGGAGCTGTGGTTCTTATTTGAACACAAACTCACTCACTTGTGTAGCGCATAGGAGAGAGAGAGAGAGAGACAAAACAGAAGGAGGAGAACAACTGTTTTGGGGTTGTCTTTTATAAATCTTATACAAAGGAAGTTTTTGCTGGGTTTTCTTCCCCTTGAGGGTTTCCCAGAATAAATGTTGTGTCCATCTTGTGATTGTGTTTCTATCAGTGATTCTTGATATGCTGCTGTGATTTTGAATTGAATACTATTGAATCTAGTCTAACATATGAAAAACTTAACAGGATCTTGGTATCCAGTGACCTTGAAAGATGACATAGATGGATACATAGAAGATCAATAGCAGAGGAGGCTACCTGTCACTCCAGTACATAATGTTTCGATACATAGAGTACAAAAGGCATAGGGAGGATGGTCCTCCGCTTCAGAGGAAGTAACTAGAAAAGATCTCAAAGTTCGAGAATCCTGACATGGTACAACAGGATGGACAACTTCCTGATGAGCTTAGGCTTTACCAAGAGTAAAGCAGATTCCAACCTTTACTACAAGGTTGAAGACCTAGGACTGGTGATACTCCTACTATATGTCGATGACCCGTTTCTTACAGGTGATAATGAACTCATTGCAGATGCAAAGAGGAGGCTTGTCGCTGATGAAAGACCTAGGGATGATGCATTACGTCTTAGTCATAGAGGTGTGGCAGAGTGCGGACGGGATTTTCCTTGGTCAAGGAAAGTATGTCGTGGAGATTCAGAAGAGATTCGGAATGCTAGACTACAAAGCGATGGCCGCACCTATGGGTTCCAACTTGAAGCTACTATGTGATGCTTCATCAAAGTCAGTTGATGCCACAATGTCTCGTCAAATGATAGGTTCGTTGATGTACCTGACGAACACGAGACTAGACATATGCTTTGCTGTGAACACCCTGAGCCAATTCCTAACGGATCCAAGACATGTTCACCTGATTGTTAAAAAGCATGTATTGAGGTACCTAAAGGGTACAGTTGACTATGGGCTCAAGTATGAAGCAAATCAGAGGATTAACCTACATGGTTATGTTGATTCGGATTGGACAGGCAACGCCACTAATAGAAAGAGCACTTCGGAATGCTTCTTCATTTTGGGATCCGGCATGATCTGTTGGTTTAGCAGGAAGCAGTCATGCGTGGCACGAGCTCAAGTATGAAGCAAATCAGAGGATTAACCTACATGGTTATGTTGATTCGGATTGGACAAGCAACGCCACTGATAGAAAGAGCACTTCGGGATGCTTCTTCATTTTGGGATCCGGCATGATCTATTGGTTTAGCAAGAAGTAGTCATGCGTGGCACTGAGTATAGCCGAAGTAGAGTATGTTGCAACATGTTCAGCCAATTGTGAGGCAATATGGCTTCAAAAGCTACTGTCTAATTTGTTTGATCTCGAGTTATAGGCTACTTCCATCTTTTGCGACAACCAGAGTTGCGTGAAGTTGTCAAAGAACTCGATGTTCCATGACAAGTCGAAGCATATTGAGATCAAGTATCACTATATCCGGGATATGGTGCAAAGAGGAGCAGTGAAGCTTCAGTGCGTGGCGACGGACAAGCAGATAGCCGATGTATTGACCAAGCCGTTAGCCAGAGTAAAGTTTGAGTACTTCAGAGAGAGACTCAGTGTCATCTAGATCAAGGTCCCTAGAAAGAGAGAATGACGATCTCTCGCATGGTGGTAGACGAAGGTTGTCCCTGGACATAATCAGTCATGGCGTGCTCCCATGGTAGAGATGATGAGAGATTGAAAGACGCAGATGCACTAAAGAAAGATCTCGCATGGTAGTAGATGCAGGTTATTCCTGGACGTAATCAGTGTAGGACACAATGGCACACAAAGAGGGGGGGTGAATCAGTGTGCTAGCACTTCTATCAATTTATGCTTCTCAAAACTTAAGCAGAGTTCATCATTTACATAACACTACTAAGTAGGTTATCATTAATCAACTAATCAACACATATCATATATCTACCTCGGCATGTTATCAACGTAGATCATAACAAGAGACACATCACCAGATAAGTATAGAAAACTTTATTTATAATTTGATATGAAGTTCAATGGAAGACTTCAATCTCCGTGATTACATCAGCACCAACTGACTAAAGAGCACCAACTCCTATTCCAAGGACCCAGCTTGGTTCTCTTAGCTCCAACTAAGAAGATGTGAGGTATCCAAACCTCTAAGTGCAAGACTTAATTTGCATCAACTATTGATCACAGTCATCAACCTGTCTTTGTCGTCACTATCAATATGTTGTCATAGTCAAATCAATCATGTCACTACTATTACTGTCACATCAAGATGTTTTCAATATCACACCTATCACTGTCACTTCATGTCAAGACAATGTTCCCAAGTACATCTCTGTATAGTACACTTGTGTCACTTTCATGTCATATCAATTTTGACTATCACATTAACCATTGCCAAGCCAAGTACTGTCACTCTCTTGTAAGCCAAGACAGAGTGTGAGACCTGTCCTAACAAAGAGTGAAACCCAAACTTCAAGAATAGCGAGAGCTCAGTCCTCCAATGCACCCAGTAACACCATGACCACTACTACGATTCACAAAAAGGGATGCCCAGTCACAATGTAATTAACAATGAAGCTTTCCCTCGGAGTTGTTCTTCAACGAATCGTGACTTCAACCAAAAAGGCAACAGAATGAAGATATCAGTCCCACGATTTAGATTAGAGGATATAGAATGCA
This sequence comes from Pseudotsuga menziesii, assembly GCA_001517045.1. NCBI lineage: Eukaryota > Viridiplantae > Streptophyta > Pinopsida > Pinales > Pinaceae > Pseudotsuga > Pseudotsuga menziesii. The sequence continues at coordinate 222,856 of LPNX010050101.1, forward strand.
CCCCTCAAACACTGTCAAAGTCTGCTCACTGTTGGTGGAAAAACTTCAGATTTGTCTTCACAGCAGCCGCTGCCCCAAAGAACTAATTAAAATGTTGATTTTTAAGCCCCCACCGAAATCAGTCTTCACGTAATTATCATGTCCAAAAACTTGCACAGTAAAATACTCCTTCGGCTGCCTCAGTGATCCATTTCCACCCGAAATTCAGAGCTAAGTATCCACTCTTGCCACAAATCAAAATGAGGGCGGTGGGCTGTTATTTATACACTTTTTTCATAGCAATTTTTACTGAGCCGACCTACGCTTTATTGTATTTTTAATTTTCTTTTTGGATTATTTTGTGGAGCCGACCTAGCACTTGGTTTAACATTTAATTCAAAAAAACTTCTTGTTTTCTAACTGAACCGACTTCACCATTTGAAATTTATTTTAGAGTTTGTTACAAGGTTTCACAATTCAAGGGCTTCAAGGTCTTCATTGTGTCAACTTCTCCAACAACTTTGTGGCCTTCATCATCCATGCATCAAACTAGATCAAGAGGGATTTCAACAAAGGCTCCAAGCATCATTATGTCAATGACTTTAAAACATTTCCTATCAACAAGTGACCACAGGAAATGTCCAAGGATGTATATGTCAAGCTCCATCATGTGCACAGGTGTAAGGTCACTTGTAAGGGCATCTCAACCATGTGTAGGGTTCCAAGACCTAAGTGTTTGTCTTTCCAATACATGAACTATTGCTTGCATGACTCATTAAATAAATATATGAAATAAATCAACAAATGACCACAGTATGGGTCATTTGGGTCAATCATAAACCCAACCAATTGTGAGGCAACCATATTCATTTCCACCTTGTTTACTCTCCCATCAAAACCTCAACACTCCAAGAGATAAGATCTTGAGGGCTTCTTCATCATGTGCATGGGCTTCTCAAACCATCCATATGAGCATGGGCAAAATTAACATCATCAAAGTACCTACATTTAGCTTGTGGGCATCATGACCCCATCAAGCCACAAATAACCACATGTCCTGATTGCCATGTCTTCAACCTTTGTCACTCCTTTGTCATTAATGGTTTGTCATCAATGACAACCATGCTCAACAATCAGTCCTGGCATGCTCCCATGCTAGAGATGGTTATCGCATGGTGGTAGACGCAAGTTGTCCCTAGACGTAATCAGTCCTAGCATGCTCACATGCTAGAGATGGTCCTTGCATGGCAGTAAACGGAGGTTGTCCCTGGACGTAATCAGTCCTTCCGTGCTCCCATGCTGGAGATGGTTCTTGCATGGTGGTACGCGCAGGTTGTCCCTGGACGTAATCAATCCTGGCGTGCTCCCATGCTGGAGACGATGAGATGTGCGCCGATCACAAGAAACTTGGTGTGCGCTTAGGGGATTCTCACATAGTGGTAGACACAAGTTATCCTTGAGACATAATGAGTCCTGGTGTGCTCCTATGTTGGTAGAACGTGGGCTGACCGTGGAGAAACGCAATGCACTTGGTGTGCTCCTAAGCTATTCTAGCATAGTGGCAGACGCATGTTGTCCTTGAGATGTAATGAGTCCTGGCATGCTCCTGTGCTGGTAGAATGCAGGTGGTCTGTTGGACATGTGGTGTGCATCTAGGCTGCTCTTCGTGTGCGATGATGAGATGATCCGAATCCAATAAGACGACAGTAGGAGACGCAGGTGATTGCAGTGGCAATGTAATGTATGGTCCGGGGTTGTACCTACGTGATGGCACTCGTGGATATGATGAAGACCTAGATGAGGGCTAGGCCTATGTCCAACATGAAATAGGGTTGGCTCTGTAGAAACTTCCTATGATGGAAAGATCCGACAGATGTCACTAATCAATGATCGACAAGATGAGGACGACAACAACAGCGAAGATGATGATCCAGCGATGATGACTTGACCATAAGTGTTAATGACTGTGGCGAGAGAATACCTTCCTAGCTAAGAGGGAGTGTTGTTGTAAATGTAACTTCGGAAGATATTATGTTGTATATTATCATTGTATTTTGTTGTAACCCCGTCGAAGATATCTCTCCTCCGTTCGGGATGTCATTATTATGATTGGTCATTGCAGTAAACCCTCTATTGTAAGTCGAGGCAATAGTCCCCAAGATAAATAAAGTAAAATGTATTTTTGAGTCTTCCTAGGTAGGTCGGCCCCAAAGAGATAACATGGCCAACCTAGTTAGTTAAGTAAGTCACTCAACTAAAGAATATAAATAGGGAAGCGCCCTCCCTATTTGAACACACACTCACTCTCAAGTGCGCATTAGGACAGAGAGGACAAGTTCACTACAGGAGAAAGAGAGAGAGTTGCAGAAGACTTCTTATTCTTGGGTTTTTCCATCTTGTGATACTGTATTAGTGACGGAACTATTCTGAAGAAGTTTGAGGGGTTTTCTCCTTTATGGTTTCCCTGAGGAAAATATTTGTGTCTTGTGTATCTTGTTATTCTTTCAAATAAAGATCCTAGTCAATTTGAATTAAAGTAGAAAAACTAACAGTTCGCAAATCTAGGGGCTTAGTTTGTTGGAGACAAATTAGGCTATAATTGAGAGAGTTCAAATTTTCATGCTTCACAACATCATCAAATGCAAGAGGACTATTCCCCAAGCCATTATTCAGGCAAAGTTTTCAACCTCTCCTTTCAAAATTGAAACCATCTTTGTACTAGTTTCTTTCTTGCACCAAGTTCAACGATCACTACCCTTATCTCGGCTACTACTCTTTGGATGCCATAGCCATAGCTAGTATTAATGGTCGAGCTCCTTGCTAGTTTACAAATCCCTCCCCTCTTGCTTAATTCAATTAATTGGTATCTAAATTGACCACCTCCCCCTTCAAATATTCTTATGATGCCCTCGGTCGACTCTTGTTGAATACGCAAGAATTCATTAAGATCAATAGAGAGGACATCATCAAAGAGTTTATCCAAGTTACATGGGTTGATCCTCCAAGTGGGCTAAGTCCCAAGATGGCATTCCACACGAAGCACTTTTTGGACCTAAGAGATGGCCTTAGAGTTCGCCCCTCCTACACACTCAGACACTGGATGCATGCTCTTTAGATCCCTCTTCAGCAATTTCAGGTCGGTTCTCATTGTCTTCGACTAGAAATCGACCACCACATCAATCGAGAGGATAAGATCTGACATTACTACCATTTACATGAGACTGAGACAAAAGAACACTTTATTTGCAAGCGCTCCATCTACTACGAGATCAGTATAGTGGATGGTTTTACTGCCTTTTCAAGGAGTTCTAGAACTCTCTCTCCAAGTTTTTTGTTTCCTAGATCAAATATTCCTAGCCGTGTACATGAAGGAGGCCCTTGGATTCAAATCTCAATAATCCAGCCTTCTCAGCCCAATCCAATCCCGTACGATAAAAAACAAATTTCTTTCCAATTCTTCTAGCAAATCGAGGCACCAAGAAGCAAGCAGACAATAGTACTACATCAAATGTGACATATGTGCCACCCCAAGAGGGCATTAGCGCTCGACCAGCTAGACCCTTATGGTCATGTTGCCTCAACTCCTAGGATAGCTCACACTACACCAATATTCAAGTTACCTCATTCAAGTCACAGTTGAGAACATTTGTGTCCAAACAAGAAGACATATCTCATACGTTATCTCCCGACTCTTCCAAATCATCCGACTAGTCATCAATCAAGCATTTCTTCCCTTCAGTATCAAATGTTAGGAGAGAGGACTTCTAGGGATGTTGGTCACCCCCCGGGCAAGACATCCCCAGAAAGGCCAATAGCTCTTGTCCTTCGATTCTCTACCACACTTGCATGTATCTACATCATTGCCATGTTCCACTTCTCCATGCTTTCATGATTTAGGTTTTGAATTCTTTTTTATATAGGATAGTTTTTCTTATATTGTAATTTTCCAAGCAACTTTAGCACTCCCACTATGTAATCTTATTGATGTACTTAGCAGTTGCATATACCTATTTGTGGTCATTTGTTGGACATTAATATTTTATCTTGTTTATCTTATCTATGTTGAAGATGGTTGGGTTTTCATCTAAGTCACATGACAAGAGGACACGAAATACAGAGGACATAGAAATACTAGCATCCAACATGGGACACATCGCCCCCAAAACAAGACAGATACAAAATTGCAATTTACCAATACAAAACTGAAATATAGACATAAAGATCAAAACTTTTTATAAACTAGAACATTTACAAAACACTTGAAATCCCTTCAAATCTTGATTTTATCCTTCACTTGCACAATGAAAGACCACGAGAGCTCTTTCGTATAGCTAAAGTGAGAAAAAAGTTAAATACAATGAAAAAAGGCTTTTTTGAGTCAAACACATGGGACACATCTAGGGCACGTGTTTGACACGTCTAGAACATGTCAAACACATATCCTAGTGTATATGTGTCTGATATGTGGGATACAAACAAGCACTCGATTGGACGTGTCTTGTTTCTTAGGTATTTATAAACCCTCCCACATTTGTGTTGAGTGGGGTCATCAAAAACCCACTCTCTTATTACAGCAAAAGTTTTCCCTCTATTGAGTTGGGAATGCCCACTCCTTTTGTACTTTATGATGTTTCTCCATGACCCATGCTCAAATAAATGGGGGTTGTTGAAACGATGGTCATCTTCACTTGCCATTTATTATTATGGCTAAGCACCCTCATTATTGTATTATTCGGTTATTTTTTTAAAGCCGGCCTAGTCAGCTTTATTTTATAATATTGTAGGTGGCCAAGGCCAACCTACACATTTAAGTGGGCCCATAAACCCGTAACGAGGTAAGGCACCCCACCTCATAAGTTGTAACCTCATACACACCCCATGAGTCACTTCTAACGTCGTATTCATACATTAATGATCGATTCTTTTAGCCTACGAGTACCCACATCTCTTGTGTTCATCATTACATGTTACATTTATATTGTTTTTCTTGACTAGATTAAAAAATTTTGGAGAGTTCACAATAGATCAACTATCTACTTATGATCTTAACATATGAGATACGGATTCCTTAGCCAAGTGCAACATCCATGCTACACTTGGAACCTCTTAGGCTCTAATTGACAACAATATCTTCTCAGGGAAGTTATATTTCACAAAATTTCAGTTTCAATCTGTGCTTTCACCTGAATATGTTTCTTGTTTATAGGGATAACATATAAATATTAATGATATATCATATAATATTCTAGCAAAGTTACCAAGCTCGACTTGGAGAATGACTCAATAAGGCCAAAGAGTAAGAGTTGCTTTGTTGAATTCAAGAAAAACTCTCAGGTGGACTTGGGATATAAAAAAACAAAAACACTAAATTTACAATGTAAATATAATGCAATTTTTCAAAAATAACTCATTTTAAAAGTACAAAGTACAAAACACCATGGACTCTGAACAGCTGACAGGTTTATTGGTTGTCTACTGTGAAAACATATTACAAAAACAAGCAAAATGAGTGTTTTTTTATATTTTATAAGAGGACCAAATATGACTCACTTTTGACTCTAGATAAGTCAATACTCACTTTTGACTCAAGGCCAAGTCAAACTTGAAATGGAGCTGACACGACTCAGTTTCCTCAGAGAGTGGACTTGGAGTCAACAGAGTCTAGTAACATTTCTCTAAAGTGTGTAATGGTACAGTCATTAGTATTTGGAAGTAGTGTTTTTACTAATACTGACTTCAACTAAGGAATATCCGATTATCTGTAGTACAGATCTCCCAAGCACCCTATGCAAACCTCCTATGCGAGAGTGAAAATATGGGTGCCGAAAAAGCAAAATCAAAATTAAGTTCAGTTCATGAGCTTCTCCAGAAAAATCATAAAAAATAAAGAACAGTCTCCTGCTTTAGGCAAGAATAAAGCCTCCATGCCAAAAAATTGAAGTAAAACTCAAAACATGAGAACCAGAGATGGGAAGTTAGCTGCAAGAACAAAAGCAATGCCTGCTGGGTTATAGACTGGTTGATTTGAATAATCATCTACTTCAACCCTCAGTTTTGTCTTTGCAGGCACTTCTCTACAACTAGATGCTATTCACTTGAATCTGAACTCTGTATTTTATTTTACTGTAAAAGGATTAATGTAAATATCAACATCTTAAAAGGCAACTATTACTGACGAGTTAAAGAATAGTATAAATTTACAAAGTGTAATGTTTGTAAGAACATAACTCCTCAAATCTTGAAATACAAAAAACTAATCAAGGTTCAAACTTGAAATGATAGGTAAGTGACAAGACAACCAGGTGATCATATATCCATATGTAATAAGTAAGCATGTTCAATTGGATTAATGTACAAATATCAAGGAAGATCAAGTCAAAAAACTAGACATGGATTGGAAAAGCAAGCTTCTTGCTACCTGTAGGAGCTTGCAGTCTGAAATTATTAGGGAAGCAGCAGCCTAACATGACACAAATGCTGCACACAAATTGAGCAAGTTCAATCCACTAAGCATCTGGATAGCTCCTAGCTCCAAGCAAAGTCACAAATCAAATTCCTATTTCCTTCTAAATTTCAGCACCAACACTGTTGTCTGTAGTGCCTATTTCTCTAAGACCTATATTGCCAGCCAATTCTGACAAACTGGCCCTGATTTCTGAAAGATTTAAAATTTTCAAATTGTTGGAATCTGTCTTCTCATTTGAACCATGTCTATCAAAAAAAGATATTACTGCATTGACAGCAGTCAAATTCACTTTCTCGGTAGAAATTCTAGTGTTCATCAGCATCTCTGTATTTCTGATGCTAATCATACAAACTTTTGTCCAGTCTGTCAGAGATATAAACAGTTTTGGCCAGTTCAATACAGACCAACTTGCTATTACAGTAGCTGCAAACTTTGCAAATCTTTTAGGTAGACAAAGTATTGCATTCACAAGCTCAATTGAGGGAGACTGGGACCTTAAGAACATTAGCAGGCCAGAAATTGCGCCAACATGCACCAAAGGATGCAAAGCTTCAGCACAAAATGCTAACAATGGCATGACTAGTGGAACCACACAAACTTGTACCTCAGACATCAGCAACTGCCAGAAAATTTGTTGCTCTGAAAAATCCCAGTCAAGAGAGTGTTTAACTAAACTGCATAGATTTCCAGGATCCTCTCCAAAAACAGAGAAATCCTTCAGACCTAGCTTGATCTCAAATTTCAAGAGTTCTGCAGGAACCAAAAAGGATACAAGCAACTTAATCACATCTTCTCTTCCAGTGGATAAATCTGATAGGTAACAAAAAATGCTTCTAAACACCTGAAGTAACCTGCTAACATTCCATAAACAACATATTCTTAAATCTTCCAAAAAAACTGTAAATACATCTCGATTACCATCCAGCACACCTTTTGCTGAACACCGATCTGATCTATCTGCCAATAGCATCTTGCTTTGGTTTGAATTGAGTATCTGAGGCACAGATGTAGTGGAATAAGTGAACATAAGAAACTCTTTGTATGCTGCAAAAACATCCTCCACCAAAATGGATAATTGTTTCACACCCATGTTTTCGGAATGTTGACTACCACCTCTTGAAGAGTGTTCCCTTGCAATACCAGAAAGGGAGTACTTTTTAGCATGCCATTTCAAAAGGGACATTTTTGGTATGCTCTGCTTTTTGCCAACAGTTACTTCCATGTCTTTCTCTCTTAACCTACCCTCCTCTTCCATAACATTGGCCAATACAATATCAAGATCACTAATACAAACCATTTCAGCTTTTAAATTCTGACTTGAGGAAAAGCAATCAATCATATTTTTGGACCCAGATATCTGCTCCAGCTCATCAGCAAGTCTGGAGGCATAGCATAGTAACCGAGGACCAACTGCTAAACCATTGTTATACCAAACACAAAGCATTTCTCGCAATTTTGGGTGACGCGACAAGGCATAAAGACAAAGAACCACTGCAGTCGCTGACATAACTTCCTCTGCTTCTAAAACATCTGGTGCATGCTTGAGTGGTGAAAACATCTCATGCCCAGCTGCTTGAAATGCATTTGCTATTTGGAAAGCCAAATTTCTTGTTTCTGGCAAAGAATGCTCCAAAACATTGGGAAGAATATCGTGTCCTACTGTCTTATCAACTATCTGATAAGGAATGCCCAAGTATGAGATGAGAAACTTTTCAAGAACCTCCACAGCCATTTCATCTGATTTTTTCAACATTTCTAAAAGATCATTCATGCACACTGTATTCAAAACTTCTACACGCCTTCTCTTTTGTTGTGTGACAGCAGCTTCATCTATTCTCATTTCACAAGAGTCCTTTGTCATAATCTCTGGAACCTGGAAGTGATTCCTTTTATGACACAGTAAAGATTCTCTATTTGGAACTGGTGTTTGAGATTCAGCATCATCTATTCTCATTTGACATGAATCCTTTATCATAATCTCTGGAACCTGGAAGTGATTCCCTTTGTAACACACTGAAGATACTGAATTTTGAACAGGTGGTTGAGATCCAGCATCATCCATTCTCATTTCACATGAATCCTTTGTCACAGTCTCTGGACCCTGGAATTGATTCCCTTTATGACATAGTGAAGACACTGAATTTTGAACTGGTGTTTGAGATCCAGCATCTATTCTCATTTGACGTGAATCCTTTGTCATTACCTCTGGAACCTGAAAATGATTCCCTTTAAGACACATTGAAGATACTGAACTTTGAACTGGTGTTAGAGATCCATTCACAGCTGGATTTCTACTATTTACTATGGCCGTCTCTACCTCCGGTTTCTCGATTCTTCCTGCAATATTGTGATCAATTTTGGAGTGTTCTAGTGAAAGAAAGCTTGTTAGTTTATCTCTGAGTGCAGGGGCAATAAAATTACATGACAATATTGGTTCCAGGGACCGGACTACGCCTTTTCTTATCAATATTTCCAATGAAGCAGATATACCTCGCCAAATAAGTTCCTTCCTATTTGGATCATAATGTTCTGTGAGAAGAAACAAAAAATCCAAAAGGGATTGTGTAATATCGATATACTTTGGTATAGAATGCACCATAAGAAGAATTGCAGGTTCGATATTCATGATATTGTCAATCTTGTCCGTAAAAAAGAGCCAGTCATAGAACAAAGCCAATTTCGCATTCGCCTCTACATGCTTGCTTCTACAACACTTCAAGAGCCAACCCACGATCGCCCACCTTGAAATGATATCAGACTGAAGGATCTCATTCGGCGGGTGATGGGCACAACAGATAAACCGAACGAGGTCAGGAATCAAGGTTTCACTTTCAGGCGCATCCAAGAATTTATTCGCAAACCATGCCTGATACCTTCTCTGATTACCCCATTTGACACATGTGAGCATAAACCTAATCTGGTTTTCCATCTCAGGTGTAACCCTGGAAACCAGGTACCGGACGGGAGTACGCGATAAATAGAGTTGCGAAACATCCCTAAAACCCTGAACCCTAAAAACTGTGGGATTCCCCAACAAATCCTTCCATATCAATTCAAAGTCAGGAATGCTGCCCACATCCTGCAAGAGCCGCACGAGGTCCCTTCCAATAGAAATACAGTCCTGGAAGCATTCCCTCAAAACCCTAACACAGAATTCAATTTCATTCTTCTTCAAAACATTCAATAACTGACTCTTAGACCTACAATGATCAGGCAATAATCTCAAGTAAGTAAACAATGCACCTGTTACAAGCCCCGGATTTGCAATGACCCAGTTCCAGTTACTGTGTAGAACGTGAAGTAACTCGAGGGCTAACCACACGTTACCCTGAGACAAATCCCCTCCAGCAATTCTCCTGAGCAGGGCGAGGCAAAGGGTTTCCGAATCCGAAGCACATAACTCCACAAGCTGCCTGAAGACCCAAATGACTTGAAGCTTTGCCTGCTCCAAAAGCTTGGGGTACGATTCGTTGACAAGCCTTATGAGTAAATGGACCAGCGAAGCGTAGCCATCTGCGACAATTGCCTTGAGGTGGGTGACATGGGTTTGGCCCGACTGTGGTTGGGTTAAGATGGCATAGAGAAGAGCTTGCATTAAGCGCGCGTATTCATGTGGAGTGTGCAGAGTGAGTTGGTAGGCTGGTGTCAGTTGGGATTGCAAGTCTGTGAATGATTGGAGCAGTAGAGTTTCCAGTGGGTCTTCGGCTTCGTGGGGAGACCTACGGATTATTTTGGAGACCATTTTGCTTCAGTTCAAGTAGTTGATTGCATTTTTTCTGTTAACATAGAGAGATCCCTTACCCTCATCATGCTCTGTTCTGCTTCATCATTCATTCCTTCGCATTGGTTTATGAAGCTGGTTATCCAGCTTGCAATCTTGCAATCCTGTTATTAAACAATTGACCGCCAAAACCACAAGGCCTTGCCTTCATCGTGATCGCTTCATCATTCATTCCTTCACTGGTTTCTAAAGATGGTCATCAAGCTTGCATCCTTGCATTCCTGTTCAGTGAAACAATCAACCGCCAAAACCACAAGACAGAGTGATGGACCATTTACAAATATGTGCTACTAGAATCCAAAAATCGCATCATTACGCATTAAGTATGGATTGTTCAAACATTATGGATGTATATCATCAAAGGAAGATTGATAGTTAAAAAAAACTGTTCACTAGCATAAGGTTATATGTATGTCCTACGGCCCTGAGTGTAGACCAATTGGTAAAGTGCACTTGTTAAGGTGTATGGGTTGTTAAGCAAGTCAAAGGTTCAAACCTCATTACAGCTTGAGATGTGTTGTGGAGGTCACTGTATTCTCCTTCAAGTTATAGTGGTAGCGGTAGGAATCGACCTCGTGTCACGCGAGTACGAAACACTTTAAAAAAGAGGTTTGTAACTTCAGAAATTTGATCCTTTTTTACATTTCCACTTTAAAAAAGAGGTTTGTAACTTCAGAGATTTGATCCCTTCGCTACTTGGTAGATCCTTTTTAAGATGGATCTATGCTCATGTAAATGCATCAAAATCACTTTAAAATAAAATTTATTCAAAATTTAAATTTAAAATAATTTAAATAAAAATAAAAGAAATGATGTAGTCTATCTTAATAGATTTTATCCTCGTATTTATTAATATTTTAATTGTATATTTATAACTATAAAAATAACACTTGGATTGGGTGTACGAAACGTGTTAGGTGACTTCAAGGGAACCCAACCTAAACATCCCTGATGATGCAACACATCGTAGGCTTGAGAGAACACATGTGGCAAGCAAAGTTGATATAGGACAAGAAGGTGTGAGCCCTCCACAAGCCCTCTTGATGCATGACGATTTTAAACAAGCATCTCAACGAACAACTTGGTTGGCAAAGCCAAACCAGTTGTAGGAGAACGGTGGATCCCCCATGTGTGTTCATGATGATGATGCGGGAAGATGGCAGGAGCGTGGGCAACACCCTTGGTGATCTTTTAGCACTACCTGGAGCGAAATTTGGCAGTTGACATACATGGCAAAGGAATGAGATTTGTAAGAGGGCATAGTTGAAGCACCCTAATATGAAAATTGGCAGGGAGACTCAGTTGTTCAAACAGTGTGGCCTCGTTGCTTCTATTAGTGTTGCATGGAGCATAATTTGGCAATTGGCATATATGATAGAGGAATGAGATTTGTGAGTGGGTGGAGTTGAAGCGCCTTGGGAAACAAATTAGCAAGGAGACTCAGTCCCCATTACATGAATATTTTGGACACGTGTCTTAGCAGGTAGCTTGGTTGGCAAAGACAAACTAGTTGTATGAATGATCAGGTTCGTGGGAGATTGGTGCATCCCCTGTGTGTGTTCATGATGATGGTTTGTACTTGGGAGCGATGGAATATATGCGCGGAGATGGTAAGAAAATGAGCAACAGCCTTGGTGATATTTTAGCACTACCTAGAGTGTAATTTGGCAATTGGCATATATGGAAGAGGAATGACATTTGTGAGTGGGTAGAGTTGAAGCTCCCTAGGACGAAAATTGGCAGGAGACTTGGTTTCTTAGGTGGATTCAAGGGATCCCAACCCAGACAACCCTGACGATGCAACACATTGTAGGCTTGAGAGGACACTTGCAATAAGCAGAGATGACATTGGACAGGAAGTTGTGATTCCTTCACAAGCCCTACTATTGCATGAGATTTTTGGATAGGTGTCACCACAAGAAACTTGGTTGGCAAAGCCAAACCAGTTGTAGGAATGATCATATTCATGGTAGAATGGTGGATCCCCCATGTATGTTCATGATGATGGTTTGTAATTGGGAGTGATGCAATATGATACAGGAAGATGGCTGGAGTGTAGGAAACACCCTTGGTGATCTTTTAGAGATGCCAGGAACAAAATTTGGCAATTAGCATACATGGAAAAGGAATGAGATTTGTGTGTGGGAGGAGTTGAAGCACCCTCAGAGAAAAGAAAAAAAAAACTAGTTGGGAGACTCTATATGTTTGAACAATGCACCCCCCATTGCCTCTATCTCGATTTATCTCGCCAATGCCTCTATGACAGGATGGTAAGAAAAGGGCATATGAGATGGGGGTTTATGAAACATATTCTCAGAATTACAAAAGAAGTCGAGGTCGCTCATGAGAATTACAGAGAAGTTTTCTCACCATGTATCCAAAGGAAAATTGAGGCAACTAAGAATTGGGTTGCACAAGAGAAGGAGGCACTTGGGGACCAAGCGATTCAAAAGGAAAGGGTGAACTAGGTCTACAATGTTAGATCATCTCACACTTAGGATACCAAATATATTATCAAAACCCTTCCTCTCTATTGGATTATGAAAGCTTTCTTATACATTGTGTGATGGATAGCCATGAGGAGCATAAGGAAATTCTTCTATAGCTAAATGAAACTTATAATCAAATCTGAAAGGTAGATGTGAAGCTTCATTTAATGGCAAAAACGATTATGGAGCTTGGAGCAAATCTCAATCTGATGGTTAAAGCTTCAACCAGTATGTCTTTAAGGACTAGAAAAACAAGGAGCGAGCCACTTCCCTCCCCCCCCCCACTCTGCAATCTAAAAGGTTCCAATTGTGCTCATTTCATATGAAGATTAGTGGTTCAATCTAGTTTATGGTTAGGTTTCTTTGTAGGAACAATAGTAATGATATTAATATTACTAGCAACACGAGCAATCCTAGTAAGATAGTTAGTTTCTAAATCTCAAAACATTGGCATAATAATATTTTTGAAGACAATTTCTCATGGGAACCAGATGACAAATTGGTGTTTTACACTTGGCCTGGTTTTCCTAGTGGCATACCATACTACTAAAACATTGTACATGTGGTTTTGACGGTGATATAAATAACATCTAGGTTATAAACAAACAAACAAACAATAGAGCCATTAAAAGAAAATGAAACAGTCTCAACATTTCTCGCTTGCAATTCTGACCATTTCATCCTCCATCCACCTTTTCTCACTCATTGTTAACCACATACCTGTGTGTTCGTGTAAAAATTTCCACACTATCCTTTCAATAATCAGTTGGCTTCCCCATGGACATGAATCCCAAATTTAATGTCGGTCTTTTAAACTTTTTTTGTTAAATTACCCAACCATAATACAAAGAAACCCCTATGCAACCCATTCAAGGAAAAACCTAAGGAGTAAGCTATCTACCCGACCATTTGCACTGGGGCCCACTCCACGCTGTGTAGTGATAGTTTACTCTGTTACCTTTCCGTGAGACGGAGAGATTCACTGGGTTCTGCTTCTTGCATTTTGATAAGTAAAAACTTATTGCTAATTGGAAACACGGAAAAACCAAGTAAAGATTTATTTTTACCACTTTGAAATGAATTTCCACACTATCCTTTCAATAATCAGTTGGCTTCCCCATGGACGTGAATCCCAAATTTAATGTCGGTCTTTTAAACTATTTTCTTTTAAATTACCCAACCATAATACAAAGAAACCCCTACGCAACCCATTCAAGGAAAAACCTAAGGAGTAAGCTATCTACCCGACCATTTGCACCGGGGCCCACTCCACGCCCTGTAGTGATAGTTTACTCCGTTACCTTTCCATGAGACGGAGAGATTCACTGGGTTCTGATTCTTGCATTTTGATAAGTAAAAACTTATCGCTACTTGGAAACTCAGAAAAACCAAGTAAAGATTTATTTTTACCACTTTGAAATGAATGATATATTATTTTTACCACTTTGAAATGAATGCTTCTTGCATTTTGATAAGTAAAAACTTATCGCTACTTGGAAACTCATAAAAACCAAGTAAAGATTTAGTTTTACCACTTTGAAATGAATGATAGTTGGAAACTCAGAAAAACCAAGTAAAGATTTATTTTTACCACTTTGAAATGAATAATATATCATTCATTTCAAAGTGGTAAAAATAAATCTTTACTTGGTTTTTCTGAGTTTCCAAGTAGCGATAAGTTTTTACTTATCAAAATGCAAGAAGCATTCATTTCAAAGTGGTAAAAATAAATCTTTACTTGGTTTTTCTGAGTTTCCAAGTAGCCATAAGTTTTTACTTATCAAAATGCAAGAAGCAAAACTCAGTGAATCTCTCCATCTCATGGAAAGGTAACGAAGTAAACTATCACTACACGACGTGGAGTGGGCCCCGGTGCAAATGGTCGGGTAGATAGCTTACCTAATACATGATCAAATCATATTCAATTTGATAAATCCCTAACAATGAAAAACAAAACATATTGAAAACCTTGTAAAAGGCATGTTAATGATCTTGTAGGGGGGCTCTCATGGTGGTTTGGAGGGGTATACGATGTGTAGCAAGAAAAACTCAATGGGAGTATTGTGAAGAGGGGTAGAGGGATTTACTTAAATGCTCATCCCAAAACTTCAATGCAATTCGATAATTCAAATAAACAAAAACAAGTCAAATCTCTTGCATGAAAGGAAGAGTAACTCTATGAATTATAATGAAAACAAGCTTACCTTTTCCTTTTCAGAACAACTGAATGACCTCCCAAGACATGGATTTGGTCCCAATAACACATTCTTTTTTGAAGACGCGGAACTTGATCAATTTCCATATTCTACAATTGCCTTTTTTTAACATTACATTGACAACATATTTAATGCATTTAAGCAATATTACGAAGGGTTCATCATTGGTTAATTTTTCTTCATCTAAGTTGTTGCAACAAAGAAATTGGAAAAAGATGCATGAGCAATCACCGCCTGTTAGAGGGAAAGGCCAAGTTTCATTAGAGGAAGATTCTATGTATTTGGAAAATTATTTGAATGGAGTTGTGTTAGGAATCTGAGGAGTCATTCAAGCATGTAAATATGAAATTATCACAACATAATGCATTTCATTAACTCCAGTTTCCTTCTACTTACCCTAGCAGGAATGTCACGACCACTTGACTTCCCCTTTCTATACTAAAGTCTCCTTTCCATATTGAGAAAGAAATTTAAGCCGAAAGTGGCTCTCTTTTCTATACAAAGAAATAAATCCACACCAAAGGTGACTCTACAACACAATATGGGGGAGATGTTGTACCATAATGTTATGTGTAACATTATGTAACGTGACATTACCAAAATAAAAAGTAAAAAAGGATTGCAAGTTACAAAAAATAAAATAACAAACAATGTTGGCTAATAAGTTACCAAAAATAAGGTGTGTGGGACGGAAGAGATGGCGTCTGCTGCTATTTTTGTTGAAGAATGCATGGGATTCCTTGCGCCTTCGCCATTCCCCCATGGCGCCAAGCTTCCTGCTTCGGCGCTGAGCGCAAATTTGGCCAGATCGCATAAGGTTTCCATGACCCCAAGATTTCGGAGATGGAAGGACAGGAACAGAGTTGTAACCCTAGCAATGGTAGCGGCTCACCCATACCTGATGCTATAGCTAAGGCGCATGGGAGTTTTGTGGGCACAGGGAGGGAGATCAGCCCGCTCCTGGGCGTTGGTGCATTTGTCCAGGTTGATGTTGGAAGATCGAAAATACAAATGGTTAAACATCTGCTCTCACGAGACCATGCCATTGCCAATTCCACTTGGCCTGCAGAACACAGCGAGCCCGACATCTCCTTGTATTGTTCTAGATTAGACTACACAGGAAACATCAGATCTGAAGAATGTGATGAGAATAGGAAAGGATGCATTTCAGATGGTCTAGAATAGCTACCTTGAGGCATAGTTTATGACAGATCTAGTATTTTTTCTTACTTTTCCCATATGGGTGGTGGTGCCCTCTGTTTTTTCCAATTTCTACTCGGATTCCGGAGTCAGGGTAGACATAGACAAGTTTCAGATCTTCATAAAATTGACCTCTAGGAAGACGATTCTAGTATTGGTCCATGGAACTAAATCAATGGAGACACTAAAAGTAGATCTCGAGCGAAGAGAGGGTATACCTAGAACCTCTTTCTTCTTTCTCCATGAAGGCAAAACGTTGCAGGAAGATTCTAGGCTGACAGATTATCAGATCTCAAAGAACTCAACCATTTTTTTGATGCGTCGCTTGAGGGGGGGGAGCAGAAGGAAATAGAGGACCCTCCAATCCTTCGTCTTATAAAGAAGCAGCTCAACCTAAGGGACCACCAACAATAGCATCTTCTTCTCCCCATAACAGTCCATATTTTGTGGAAAAGATGGAATCTACACCAACACTAGAGATCAAGAATCCTCAGGTAACAAAACTTTTCAATACGCTACAATCTGTAGCCGTCATTTGTCGTTTTAATGGTTTTTGGCCCAGATCTTTTGATCTCCATCAATGGGTTTACACAAATTGGACAACCAATTGTCAAATCCTCTTATGTTCCAAGGGTTTCTTTGTAGTTTAGTTTGAATCACAGGAAGATTACCAGAAGATGCTAACACAGGGACCTTGGTTTTGGGGGAGAGCTGCGCTCTTCATAACACCCTAGTTTCCAGAGTTTGATTCAAACTTCATGGTGGTAACCAAGATGCCAGTGTGGGTGAGGTTGCCAAATTTACCCCTACCATTCTGGCACCATTTAGTATTGGAAGACATTGGCAATCTTCTTGGAAGGTTTATCAAAAGTGAGAGCGACAGGAAAGAACAGGGTTTATTTACTTATGCGAGAATTTGTGTGGAGATAGACCTCAGCAAAGGACTCCTTGATAGATTACAGCTGAAACATGAATATTTCAGTTGGATTCAGAGGTTGGACTATGAAAATACTGCTTTTAGATGTAGATTCTGTCATTTGACGGGTCACCTCCAAGACACATGCCCTCTTCCTAAAAAGTTTACAAAGAAGAAAAAGGGGCAGACTTCTAACCGTAAAAATTGGCAAACAGATTATGCTCCGTCTCTAGATGGGGATGAGGAGAGTTAAGATGAAGATCAACCAAAATTATAGAAAAATGAGGAAAATATGATGAAATTTGAATCAGTGGATGCACAAACATTAGAAAAAAAGAACTCTGGTGCGAAAACACTATCAAATGATGTGAATCCTGCAGATGCTTCTTTTCGTGGACTAAAGCGTGCACATGAAACAGAAAGTTCAGATTCTGATAAGGATCAAGTTACTGTTCAACAACCAAGGGAGATGGCAGGTAAACAATTGATCGTAGCTGTCACTTCGTAGGATGGTTGGACTGAAGTGAAAAGAAAGAAGATGGGGAAAAAAGGGAAAATAGAGACATATTTTCATCCTTGATTATGACCTATGATGTAATATAGTTCTTTCATTTTTTTTCCACAAACCCTTGGTTTGTATTTTGACCGCTTGCTATGGCACTAGAGCTGATTGCTCGTAATGCATTTGCATCTACAAAATGTAATTTTGATTCGCCTCGGCTGAAATAAATTTACGCCTTTTTTCCCAGGAAAAAATAAAGTTACCAAAAATAAAATAAAAATAATGTTGCCTAATAAGTTACCAAAAATAAAAATAAAAAGTAATAAAAAAATCCACCTCATAAATAAATAAATAAAATAAAACCATAATAGATCCATCTTAAACCCAGATCTATCAAGCATAGAGAGGGATCCAATTTATTGAGGTGTAACTTTGTTCTTTATGTGTACAAAAATTAAGATAAAAAAGAATGTACACCTCAAAAAATTGGATACCTCTCAATGCTTGATAGACCCGGGGTTAAGATAGATCTACGTTGGTCCTAGGTTGCAATCTTCATGTTCCTACTGTCTATTATGCATATATCTTGTAGCATGAATCTATGGTTAAATTGTTGTGGGAGTGGACGACAAGGAGTGGTGTAATTTTCCATTTGATTTGACCTAGAAACAATATTTGAAATGATCGAGGGATGGCAATGGCCTTTGAAAAAATGGAAGATGGCAAAGTAATAGGTGGTGAAATGGAGTAACTAGCTTGTAATCCAATGAAATTTGCTAACCCCACTAACCTGTTTCACTAATGACAAACACATTGATTTTTAAATGCAAGGATGTTAATGGGTTAAATTTTATCCATGGATTTAGTGGACATGGCCAAGGAATATGCCAAAGTCAATCAATTCTACCTATTTGATGGCATTTTTCATTAAAAGTATATTTAATATGGCTCCTTCCATCCATTTCCAAAAAAAATATGTCTATCAGCGTAAAAATATCATTATAGATGGTGTTTGTCTTGTTATATTCATTTTTAGTAATCATTTTCTTGTTTGTGTTAATCTCTTAATTAGTCTTATAGTGACCTCTACTTAGTCCTCTTGGAGTGTCGCTTCCCAATGCTTGTTACAGTTTTGGCCCCTTCTATAGTGTGTGAGTACACGGTGCAACAAAGAAATAATTGTTGTTATGTTTCGACTTCATCGTTATCACATGTCCTACACGACCTTCCCTTCCATAGTTATTTGGGTTGCTCCCATTTCCTTCTTTCACGTTGTAGCCTATGGAGGTTGGTTCTTCATTGAGTCGTCACATGTTTTTCACACCATGATGTGTAATTTAGTTATATATGGTCTCATTTTTTATTGCCCCCCTAATTGTTGATTTCTATATACGATTGTTGTTTTTTTGGCATATTTCTTCCATTTCTCCTTGGTGTAGCATTCCTAGCTATAGTTTTTGAGTCCTTTTTTACCTATCAAGCAATTGTCATATTCTATGCTTCAATCCTTAAGTCAAATTCTACACCAAATACACTATGTTTCTTTCATGTTCTCAAATGCCCTTGGTAAATCTTGGCCATAAAACCCTTGTTGTATGATGAATGCCATTTTATATCTATATAAAATTGGTTTTTAAAGATAATCCAACTCTACTATGTACAAACTTGTTACCATATCAAGCAATTGTCATACTCTACTATAGTTTTTGAGTCCTTTTTTATCTATCAAGCAATTGTCATATTCTATGCTTCAATCCTTAAGTCAAATTCTACACCAAATACACTATGTTTCTTTCATGTTCTTGAATGCCCTTGGTAAATCTTGGCCATAAAACCCTTGTTCTATGATGAATGCCATTTTCTATCTATATAAAATTGGTTTTCTAAGATAATCCAACTCTACTATGTACAAACTTGTTACCATATGAAGCATCTCTTAATGGGTGTTTTTCAACTCTTGGGTTGTTCGTTATAAGGTATTTGTGCACATTTTTCACTTGCTTCCACTTGCTTTTGGCTACACTTGGCCCCTAATCTTCACTACCATATAAGAGCATCTATGTTGTGCTAAGAACCCCCCTAAGGTTGATTCTCTAAAAGGTAGGTCAAGCTATCTGACAGTCAAGAGTGTAGGCTCCTATGCTCATTCTCTTAAATCTACTTACAAATTTATATATTCAAACAAGAGAGAGAGGAAGAAAGAAGAGGAGCATGTTTCTCTCAATAAGTCAATGCTATTTAATGTGTCAATCCTTTTCCTCACCACACAATGCCTTCTTCATACCTACACACATATCAAACAACAACCGTGTTATATCACTTGCATACTAAAAATAAGTATATAAATTTAAAATGTTTCAGGTAAAACAAACCACTTTCCAAATAACTTCATCAAATATATGAGAAATGACATGTATTTGGGTGGGAGGTGGGGGGTTGTGAAGAATGTTGATCTTATTAATTTAAAATTGAAACTGATGTGAGTTGGGAGACAACTACATTGAATACTTGATTTTGATATGATATGCATTTTTCACCAGAACTCTTGATCCTTTGCCCTCAGCCACACACTTTGATCACCAGTTCATGGCTATCTGTGGTCTCTTGTGCTACATGGAGGAATCAATCGAGTGATTCTTGAGTCTCCATTGAAGATCCCTATGTATCTAAGGAAGGGATTTGAAACTTCCTCTCGACAACAAAGATGTGAACTCTGGCTTGTTTATGCTTTCTAATTTCTCTAAATTCTCTTAATGCTTGGTTGGTTAGTATCACTTTTCTCTGTATCTATCTCTTACCCATTGATCTCCATTTATAGGTAAGGGAGGTGACAAGGTTAAGGTCAAGAATGCATACATATCTCACAAATGTCATCCATGCATGACTTTTCCTCATGTATTTCATGATTTTCATGCTTTCATCCCTAGTTTAGGGATTTTGATATGCAGTCACAGTTCTTGCACAAAATTTACACGACTAGTCATGGTTCTTCCTATGAACAATTGCAAGTCTCATGTTTTTTTTAAGGAAAAGCATGACCATGTATGTATAATCATTAAAAGCATTAGTCCAAAGCTAGTATTATTCATCTGCTTCACTAATTTTAACTAGGAGTACCTCATATTTGTGTTCCTCTTGTCAAGGGTGTAAAATATGCGTATAACATAATGCCCCCTAATGGACAAGGTTAGAAGAGATACCAATGGATGACACACATTACGAACAAAATATATTTAATGAGTGGGATAAGGATGAGAATCATGGACTATAGATTTGGAGACACCTACATACATAAACCAAATATCTAATTTAAAACTTTCCTCTCAGGTGGATGTACCCATGCTCGATTTATAATAATCATAGACACAACAATTGCACCATGAATATGTGGAATATAAAAATGAAACCAAGAACATCCACTATCAATACAAATTAGATACATGTCGAACTAGATTGCAACCACTGGAAATACAATGTGGATATATGTCTTAGTATACAAAGAAAAAATGTTAAGAACTTGGAATCAAGTATTAACTTGCTTTCCAACGTATCCAACATGTAGTGGTGCCTTTGTGTGCACCTTGGATGATGACATCTACTAATGATGCCATCATGTACTAAGGTATACAATCCAACCTACCAATTGTATGAGCTTTCTTATGTGAATAAATGATTTGCAAACGAACATAGAAAACATTACATGATTACCAGTCATTAATGTATACCATGCCAAGATAAAGATGGGTGCCAAGGTTTAAAGTACAATCACCATGTGTGAATAAATGATATGATGGCAAACACCTAAGTGAATTACTCAATATTAGTTAATGACATATACTAACTGCTAATTGGGGGAACTTGCCACTAATGTTTAGAAGACCCTAGATACTATCAAGGGTCTCTAGGTCTACTTCCCATATAATGTTTTGTATTAGATAGGAAGAGGCTCATCAAAAGGAGATATTTAAGGCATCTCTCATCATCTAACCTGAAATGTGTAACTAAATTGATTTATGGAACTTAAAAGTAACAAAACCACTAGATGTTTTTTGACATTGATATGGGCAACACACATGGTAAAAAATCCGAGGAATGTTAACACAGGTTAGTCAACTTCCCTTGACCATAAACATGAAACTGATGTGAGTTGGGAGACAACTAAAACTTAAGCAAAAATCATTGAAAACCATCAATGTTGGAGGCATTGATGTGGGATCCATAGTGGCTGGAAGAATAACCAATTGAAGTAACTCATCATTATGGTATGACATCCTAAGTAATATTAATCCCAACTATAAGAGTTTTTATGCAAATAGGTGTTATGCTCAAGGGTGACATTCATTGATTGTTGCCATGTTTCCACAATATAAATTACAAAGGATGACAACCCCCCCCCCCCCCCCCCCCCACCATTTTAGGTTTTGTGTTTTTTGAATGTTTTAGTCTTTTGAATGTTTTCCAAAGCTCGAAAAAGAGAAAGTATGTTGTGGCATGATTGAGGGAAAGTTTCGAAAGGGCATGCAATAACATTACAAGTGCATAGTATAGTCCTATGTAAAATACAAGCATAAAAGGTATCAAGCTAGTTATGAACACTTTAACAATGGTCCCCTCCAAGGACAATGGGTCAATATACAAAAATTATTTTGGCCAAAGAATGAGTGACAAAAAGTGATGGAAAAAATCATAAGCACTAGACAATGAATAAACAATTAGGAAGTATGCATGATAATGCAGGTAATTATCGCATAAGACGAGGTATAATGATGAGATCCAGTATTAGTTTGGCATAGGGTCAAGTTGTGAAAAAGGCAACAACTTGTTGTTAGATGCAAAACAACCGATTTACTTGATTGAAATTTGAGAACAAGTAAAAAAAAACTGCATTAATCCTACACATAGTCAACAAAAGGTTAATATAACAAACATTATCTATAAGAAATTGTCTTTGAGCTAAAAAACATGATGTACCATGGTCGTGTCCTAAAAACAATGAAAAAATGATATTATATAATTCTCTGAGGGAAAAATTAGGTCCAAAATGACTTAATATAGATGAAACTTTGAATTTTTAGTTCATTTTCACCATCGCAATTGGGTGATTTTGAAGTAAGCTTTGGATCTCCAGATATTCATTTGCATATTATGGGAGATTCAACCATAAAATTTCTAAGGCGATACCCCAGGTAGGTCACCTCACCCCCTCTTTCATTTTGTCCATTTAATTTTCAAATTTTGGATATTTTGAAGCATACCAAACATCAGGTCCACTTGTGTGCAACCATGGGCATGGAATGCAATAGTTGCAAGTAGGAGGCCCTACTTGCGGTTGCTGCATACAACATATGCGGTTGGTTTTGGTTGTACATGGTAATAGTCACGGTCAAGCCTCAAAAAGGACCAAAAAAATGTGTTGTGACAAGCTGACCATGTATTTTACTTCTTTGGTATGTGTAGGGATTTCTTCCACCATGATTGAGTGGAATGAAAGAGAACATGAGGATGCAGATACTAAGGTTGCACAATATCAATTAACTTTATTGTTGGGCCCATAAATGACCCCTTTTTTACCACCCTTACCTACCTCTTTTTGCCTCATCCTACTCTATTATGTATACTAAACAAATGTTTTTCCTTCACTCGGTCCCTCAATTCATACATGTATGGTTAATCATTGTCTTATTTTATTAATGCTTAGGATTGTTGTAATCAAGGCTTTACATCTTAAATTATGCTAACATATGGTGGTTTTATAAAGATAATTCGAGATGTAAAGGATACAGGTGTAGCGGGCCGAACATGCCAAGAGAGGGATGAACATTCATTGCTGAGATGATCACTCCATTCCATCATTGCCCAAAGAACGCGGTCCAAGGGTACTATTCCACGTGAGTTGTACAAAGGTAGCTGCAACAGTCTGCAACAGATTCGAAGGCAATAGTGTGCCGCTACTCAAAAATAGCTGCAATCCATAGAGTGTCTTCTTAATTGATCTTGATCATTATTTATGGCTCGAATAACAACCTTCCTATATATTCTACTCTCATCTTGCCACGACTGTAACAACTTATCGGAATTAGGGAAGCCTGAAGATCAGATATCTTCATGGCTACCTGATAATAGAGGGAAGACGTTATGATTGTAATTGTATAAATACTGGGAACTATTCCGAGCCAAGGGTTGAAAATTTAATCAAATTATTGTATCAGCTGTGACTGAGGTTGCGTGCTCATCTACCATTTTAATACAAGGAGTTTGATTCTTCAGATATCGGCGTTCTAACGTGTGTTACTTCTAGCATCTCTGTGTGAAGGTTGGGCCCGCCTTCCCACAGGGACTGCTAAGTTAATTAGGTATTTTACTTATTCTGTTGTGTGGTTGGATTTTGTGATAATTTCCTTTATTTACAGTGAGCTGCAACAGTCATCAATTTGTTGTGTGTCAATTGAATAATCAGTAATTGCATCTTCTGTAAACTGCAGTGGTGTGGTGTGCCAGTCGACTATATAGGTTAACTTTCTTTTATGCAACTATGTGATAGCTGTGACAACCCTGTTCATCCCTAGTTCTTTCAATCATTATTTTCTTTAGATCTTTGCAGTTTGTTTCTTCACATTTATAATTGCAGAATTTAATTCCTGTACTTTGAATTTCTAGAATAAGCTGAATTTAGATAGTTGAGATGGATCTTTAGATGGTTGGTAATTAAGGATTTAACTTTCTGCAAAAGTAATCTGGATGTTATTTCCTGAATCTTTTAATTCTATATTAAGGATTGTAAGAAGGTACTTGTGATTGCATTCTTAAGAAGGTAAACTAGATTAAGTAGATTATGGGATGAGTCCGGTTGAACAGGAAAGTAGGGTCATTCATTTATAGCATTAGCTACTTAGTGTTTAAGGCATATACAATGCACATTATCCTTGAAATAAGAGACTTCCCTGGGTTGACAATCTATATTGAACACTCTGTATGTTGGCTTTAATTAACTTGCATATAGGGTGCCCAACATTTTGGCGCCGTTGTCGAGGAAGGATAATTATTAGACACCATAGTAGTTGCATCCAGTAATTATATTTATTCATTCTTCTTCAATTTTTAAGTTTGCATGTTTTGGGTTGTATGAATACAAGAAGGGTACAATGTGACCATGTTATAAATCCCAGAACCCCACAGAACACTAACATTGCAGGTGGTTGAGGCCATGGGTGAAATCCAACATTGGGAAGAAGAACATTCATTGATGACCTGGTTGATAGGACCAATTCTTCTACTGGGGCTCGCTATTAGGAAACACCTATTAAATAAGCCCAGTCACCCCTAGAGTGGAAGCGTCAGTCTCTATAGTGGAGAACACACGAGGAGCTGTAACACCCTCGGATATCCCTGCGGACGAAGACAGAGTTAGTACTGCGGGATCAGCTGACCAAGATTTGATCTATCACATTAACGGGAAGGTTGTGACTGAAGAGGAGTGGACACAGTTCCATAAAAAATTTAACGATCAGTGGAAGGACAAAGAGGATAAAACAGAGGAAGATATGAGCAACAAACACGATCCCAAAGATCACGAAGAAGCAATGGGCAAAAATCATCATCACGAGGGTAATTCCCCGCCTGAAGGGATGGTTGCTACACTTCAGTTCCCAATTCAACAGCCAGAAGGGATAGTCCCCATGAAAAATATATCGCCATCGGTGTTGCCTCGCTTTTATGGAAAAGCGACAGAGGATCTAGACGAATTTCTTTTTGAATTTGACATCCTCTGTCACAGCTACGACTACACCACCAATGCACAGAAGCTGAAACTTTTTCTTGCCACTCTAAAGGACAATGCATTACGTTGGTTTATGAGCCTAGGAGGGGGAACTGTCACTACCTGGGACTGGATGAAACAGGTGTTCCTGGAGAAATATCAGGAGTATTGCAATACCAAGGACAAGAGAGAAGAACTATTTAAAATGGTACAGAGGGACGATGAAAGTTTGGAAGATTTTGTTGAAAGGATTTTATATAATGTGCAGAGAGCTGGACAGACTAATATGGGGTTAGATGTGCTCAAAATAATCCTACTTCATGGGATTAGGGATGATTGCCTAGACATGTTAAACCTGTTAGGAAAGGGGGATATCTCCAAGGAGTCCTTTGAAAATATCGTTGAACTGTGCAAAATATATTCCAGGGGATTGATACGATCACAGCTGCCTGCTCAACCTAACCCTAACCCAAATAATAAAGCAGTCCATCAGTTTGAGACTGCCAACATGCCCGCTTACTCCATTACTCCTGTATCTTGCAACGATATCTGCTTACTATCAAGGAGGGTAGTGGAGCCTTTGATCATTGAGGATGTTCCATCCTCTGTGCGTGAAGAAAGGATGAACCCACAGTATTTATCCAATACAACGACCCCCATTATTGAAGACATTGAACATCCTACTAATATGCCGGCTGAAACACAAAATGACACATTTATCGACACACAACCTACACAATTGATTAAGGACCACCATACCCTGAAAGATTAATGTTACCGAAGGTAGCAGGACAACCCCAATTTAACCTCTTAGGAGAGTTAAAAAATATTTATGTTAAAATTCCAATCCTTCAGGCCCTTCAAGACGTACCTATCTATGCCAGAATCGTTCGGGATCTGTGTACAAGGAAACCAGGAAGAAAACCCAGGGATCCTCCCATTGTTCATGTCATAGGGAAATTATGTGAATTAATAATGGGAAAAACCCTCTTGGCCAAATACGACGATCCTGGGAATCCCACTGTCACTGTGCAGATTGGGAGCACACAAATACCCAACATACTGGTAGACTTAGGAGCAGCAATTAACGTCATGACCATTGAAACTGTAAGAAAAGTTGGGCTCACTAATCTCAGGCCAACTCCTACCATTTTAGAACTGGCAGATATATCCACTATTAAACCTGAAGGAATCTTGGATTATCTCGTTATCTCAATTGATTCTTGGGAGTATGCTGCTGACTTCTTGGTTTTACAACCTAAGTCGCAGCTAGGAGGACACCCATTGATTAGTTACAGTTGATGCTTGCATCAACTGTTGATCTGGGTCTATGACCATATCAGATGGAACCGAGATAAAGAACCTCACTCTCTATCCTCTAGCTCGGCCGAGCTTAGAAGCTGAAACTCTGTTATGGATGGAGCAAAGGAAGAAGAGGGCGTTCAACCATTATTAACGATAGGGAAGGCCTTGACTTTTTAAAGATGAAACTGAAGACGATGCCATTAATAATTTCATCAGTGAACCCACTTCCGTCAATAAGAAAAATTATCAGATCCTGCATGCTACTCTAGGTGAAGAGGAATAAGAAAATCTCACAGAGGAGACATTAGTCAATGATACTCACATAGTTCCAGTGTTGAAAAATTCGAAAAGTGTTCCTGTCTAGGTAGAGTTTGGAAAAACCCTAAATATCAATCCCAGCCTTTCCCTAGATGAACAGGAATGCCTAATCAGTCTCTTAAAAAAACACAAGGGGGCATTTGCCTGGGAGTACACAGAGATGAGGGGCATCCTTTCTAATCTGTGCACCCATCACATTTATATCAAAAGTGACTCCCGTCCTGTGTGCCAGCCTCAATGACAAATGAACCCCAATCTTAGGGACATAGTGTAGGAAGAAATTCAAAAACTCTTGGAAGCAGGATTTATATATCCCATTTTAGACAGCGAGTGGGTGTCTCCACTCGTGATGGTACCCAAGAAGAATGGTAAATGGAGAGTCTGTGTGGACTATAGAGAGTTGAACAAGGCAACACAGAAAGATAACTTTCCCTTGCCTTTCATTGATCAAGTACTTGACACCTTATTTGGGAAGAAGTTTTTCTCCTTCCTGGATGGGTTTAGCGGGTACAATCAAATCCAGATTGCTCCTGAAGACCAGGATAAAACTACCTTCACCTGTCCCTGGGGAAATTTTGCATACATAGTGCTTCCCTTTGGTTTATGCCATGCACCAGCCACATTTCAAAGAGCTGTGATTGGCATCTTTTCAGAATTAGTTAATGATAGTATGGAAATTTTCATGGATGATTTTACTCCTTATGGAAAAGACTTTGAAGAAGCATTGAAAAATTTGGAAAAGGTTTTAACTCACTGCGAACAGACCCAGCTATCTTTGAGCACTGAAAAGTGCCATATGATGATGAGTGAAGGAGTAGTGTTGGGGCATCTTATCTCTGCTGATGGCATCCAGGTAGACCCCTCTAAAATCAAGGTAATAAAAAATATACCTACTACTATAACTCAGAAAGAAGTGCGAAGTTTCTTAGGGCATGCTAGATATTACAGAAGATTTATAGAAAAATATTCCAAACTTGCCTCTCCTTTGTTTTCATTGTTAATGAAGGATGTGCAATTTATTTGGAATGAGGCATGCCAGACAAGGTTTGTTAAACTTAAGGAGAAGCTGTCCACAGTTCCCATCCTAAGAGGGTCCAATTGGACCCTGCCTTTTCACATTTCTTCAGATGCCTCTGATACCGCCATTGGGGCAGTTTTAGGACAACAGGATGGTCAAGCACCTTATACAGTTTATTATATTAGCAAAAACCTAGCCCTTGCTGAACTTAATTATACTGTTACCGAGAAGGAGTTTTTAGCCATTGTTTACTCCATTAACAAATTCCGACATTATATCACTGGATATCCTACCTTTGTGCACACTAACCACTCAACCATCAAATATCTAATGAATAAACCTGTTACAAATGCTTGGGTAACTAGATGGCTGTTATTGTTACAGGAATTTGATATCACCATTATAGACAGACCTGGAAAAGAAAATGTTGTCGCTGATTTTTTATCTCGTTTTACTAACAGTGATGATAATTTGCCTGTTGAGGACTCTTTTCCAAATGAACACTTATTTGCAGTTTCAACTCACTCCCCTTGGTATGCAGATGTCACTAACTACTTGGTTGCAGGGAAGCTTCCAGCACATTTGTCCAAAAGAGAAAAGAGGAAAATTATTCAACAAAGTGCCAGGTATTGTTGGATAGACGGTCATCTCTTCTACACAAGCCCTGAACTTGAGATCAGAAGATGTGTAAGAGAAGATGAAATATTCCATATTTTGAAGGCCTGCCATGATGAGCCTTGTGGAGGACATTTTGCAGACAGGAGGATAGGACACAAAGCGCTGAGAATGGGATACTATTGGCCGACCCTTTTCAGGGATGCAAAAAGATATGTCCAGTCTTGTGACAATTGCCAAAGGATGGGCCAACCTTATAGATTGGATCAAATGCCTCTTCAACCACACCTAGTGGTTGAACCTTTTGACAGATGGGCCTTAGATTTTGTTGGTCTTATCAGCCCTTATTCTAGGTGTAAAGCCTACATCTTGGTTTGTACCGACTACATGACGAAATGGGTAGAAGATGTGGCTTTGGTGAAAGCCAATGACCAGGCTGTGATCAATTTCCTGTATGGTGAAATCTTTACCTATTTCGGAGTACCCAAGGAAGTGGTTACAGATGGAGGACCTCAGTTTGTGTCACATCAATTTGAAGCTCTGCTACAGAAGTACCATATTTAGCATCGGATAGCTTCACCATACCATCTCCAGGCCAATTGCTAGGTAGAAAGCACTAACAAAGTTATTGAAGCCATCCTTACCAAAATGGTCTAGAGCCATCGTAGAGATTGGGTTGATAGACTCCCAGAAGCATTGTAGGCATACCGTACCACTTGGCGCAATACTACAGATTTCTCTCCTTATGACTTGGTGTATGGGAAAAATGTTGTCTTCCCCATTGAATTTGAAATCAAGACTTTGAAGACAGCTACGGAGGTAAACCTAGATGTGACCGAAGCCCAGAAGAGAAGATTGAATCAGTTGAATGAACTTGATGAGAACCGTTTAGCTGCTGTGGATCAGACAGTATTAATCCAGCAATAGAGATCCAATTGGCACGACCGATTCATCAAAAAGAAAGTCTTCTGCGAAGGAGACTGGGCATTATTATATGATTCAAGATTCAAAAGGGACTTCAAGGGTAAGTTACGCACAAGATGGTTGGGCCCATACCTGGTAGACAAGGTATTTGATAATGGTACAGTCCTCCTGGTAACCATTGATGAGAATCATGCACCATTATTTGCTAATGGTCACAGGCTGCGACTGTACCATAAGCCCATTTCAAAAGACGCATTCACTTCACAGATTGCAGCTAATCAGGAATACCAGTTAGAACAAGGGCAGGAATCTTTCTTTGCCCCTGTCAATCCTTAGATAACCGCTGTAAATCTTACATAAAATTTTTGTACATAAATAAATTGATATTTTTACCATTATTTTTATCTTTTTCTTTTGCACTTGATCTGTTTAAAAAAAAAAAAATGTGCAGGGAAGCGCTTAAGGAGTAGTGGTCATTATCAGGCCTATCGACTGGGGTTGTTCTTCTGTAACTTCCTGCATCAGAAGAAAATTGCTTGAACAAATCTGTTGCAACTGCAACACTGTAATACTTTGCCTATTTTTCTATTTTTCTTTTGCAACCCCAACACCGTAAAATACCTCCCTTTACCTCGTTTCGCGCAGCTGCAACACAGTAACCTGTTGCCAAATTTTTTCATTTTTCTGCAGTTGCAACACCGTAAACTCCCACCCTTTATCCCGTTCCACACAGCTGTAACACTGTAAACTCCCGCCCTTTATCCTATTCCGTGTAGCTGCAACACCGTAAACTCCCGCCCTTTATCCCATTGCGCGCATCTGCAACACCGTTAAATCGTTGCCTATTTTCTTGTTTTTCTGCAGCTGCAACACCATCAACTCCCACCCTTTACCCCATTCTACGCAGCTACAACACCGTAACTTAATGCCTTTTTCCGATTCCGGCAGCTGTGACACCGTTCCCCTTTTGTCAATTTTTACCTTTTCCGGCAGCTACGATATCGTTCCATTTTTACTATGTTTAGTTTTTCCGGCAGTTGCAACTCTGCCAAAACTGGCTGATTTTTCTATAATTCACGACCACGACTCTGCCAAACTACTTGATTTCTCTATGGTCCACGGCTGTGACTCCTCCATTATTGGCATAACTCTTTACAACCTTGGTTAGCGACTCCTCCAGATCTAGCCCCAATTCCTGATGTTGGCGATTCTGATTTATTTCACTGCATTCATTATGTTTCCGACAAGATTGACACGATGGTTTTGGTCTGTCGACATAAAAGGTCATTACACCATGCTTGCAATAATGATTAAATTTAAATGGCTAAACTTCACACACTATACTATTTTCCAAAGGTCACCATTCATCGCATATTTTCGAAGGTATGGTTCTGATTATTTACTTGATTAAGCGTTAACTAGATTTGACAACATTAATCATACCTTCCTTTCTGTGCCCATTATTACACTTGCATACCGTTAACTTTCCACTCATACGACTTAATGGCCATTTATGTTAACTGATAACCGCCACCTTTCCTAATTTGGGGTAAAATTCCAAACATTTCCATGCTCTGAAACTTTCCGAATTTACCCAACTCCACTTTGAGTTGTTCATGCATACTCTGTGCTTTAACCTCTATTATCGGGACCTATAATCTGTCAGACTGATAAACAATTCTAAAGTCAAACAAACATGGGTATCCTAGCTCGACATGAACCTCCAAATACGAGAGAACTGAGAAGAAATGCCAAAGTTTTTGCTATTTTTGAAGCTGTGGGCTGGACTGAATTCTTCGAATGCCTGAATGGGTTTCATCGTGAGAGAGCTCTACAATTTGCCTTAAATCTTATAGAAACCCACTCAAAGGTTTGGGGGTTACGTATAGAAGTCTCTGAAGCAATAGTGGCTGAGGTCACTGGCCTTCCTCGGGTGGGAAGAGCTTGGTTTGGTCAAAGAACCCCCAATGCTGTTGCAGTACATGATTTTTTGATAGAGGGGGAGCACATTTGTCAGTCAAGAAGAGGGACAATGTTACAGTCATTGCCTCGGCCATGGGATCAAGTAGCAGTTTTCCTCATGAAGTATATCACCTGTGAAGGTAGGTATCAAACAGTTTATTACTCTTAATTTCCTCTATTATCTCATCTCTGTCATAGGGCCTTACTGAACATTCCATTTTATCTATTCAATGATCTACACCATATGGTGGGGTTTGTTAGAACAACCAAGCATCCAAACTCCTTCCTTACCCACCATGGCCTAATCAAACTAATAATTTTACGGGCCTTAGCTCAATGGAATCAAACCTAGGAGCAATTCACAGGTGAAATTCAGATAAACCAGGAACCCGCCCTTTTGCCTAGCGTTCCAATAGAAGAAGTAGAAATACATGTACTCGTGGGTCCTGTTCAAAACCAAGAGGAGCCTACCAATGAACAGTTGGGGGGAAATGAAGAGCAACAAGAGGTTCAGAGTCCCTCTAATTTAGTTGTGGTGGGGGGGGGGGGCAAATGAGACTAGATCGGATGATCAGTCAGAAGACCAAGCAGAAGAATTGGAGGAAAATGCACAAGAAAACCCTGTAGAGAGATTAAATAATATGGAAGCTCTGACAGCAGAGGATGAAACTGGAGCAGCATTAGATGCTGCGACAGCTGAAGCCGAGGATGTTAGAGCCATGATAACAGAAGAAAACATGGAGGTGTTGACCATTGAATCTTCCCCTGAATGGGGATGAACTCTGATTGAGGAAGAACAGGAAAATGCTGAGACATAGGATATCCCTTCCACATCAGCTGCAAATCTGGAGATTCCGGCACCACAGAGGAAAAGGAGGAGATCAAAAGAAGAAATATAGGCATCACCACCAATAAGATGAAAAAGAACCAGGTCAGTTACAGCAGTTGAAGTAGCATGGGCAAGATGGGAAACCATAGAAGCATAGATCGAATTCCCCATTCTGAGACCCAAAGCAAATGATGCCCCATAGGGACCGGCTGCAGAAGAACCTCAAATTGAGGGACTTCTGTATGAAAATGGGCTATTAAAGGAGGAAGTACAATCACTTTGGAAAGAACTAGAAAATTGGAAGGAAGCATGCAGGAAACAGGTGGAAAGGAAGCTGCACACACTGGTTGAAGCTGCAAACCAATTAGAAGGATCAACTCCTGCTGAGGATGGTGATGAGGAAGAAAGAGTGGTCTGCCCTGTGTGTGGAGAAATCTTTAACTAGTCAGGCTACAAAGTCATAGTTTGTGCCTTTGTGACACAACAACCCGTACCTGCAGCTGTGGAAGAATAAGGAGAACCTGGTTGGAAGGATGGTGAAGCTCCCCAAGAGCAACTCCAGCAAAGGGAAGTAGCAGATAAACAGGGTGCTGATACACAAGAACCATCATCTCTGAATATTCCTGTTGAAGTTGCCACCCAAATTGGGACAGGTGAACCAGAGGCTGAAACTATTCTTGATTTTGTTGAAGAAGTCTGCGTCGTGACTCCTGAACCTTCTCAGGGCATAGAACTAATAGAGATGGAACCTCAACAGCATAATGATGATGAGGTTGAACAAGGTGTTGATACACAAGAACCAACATCCTTGAATATTCTCATTGAAGTTGCCACCCAAATGGGGGAAGATGAACCATAGATTGAAAATATTCTAGAATTTAATGAAGAAGTTTACGCTGTGACTCCTGAATCGTCTCAGGACACAGAGTTAATAGAAATGGAACCCCAACAACAGGAAAATGAGGAAGTTAACCAGGATGTTGCTACACAAGAACCAACATCCCTGGAATATTTGTGGATACTCTCGGGCTGCAACAAGAAATCAATCTCGAAATGGACATCACCCATGATTTGGATTTAGGAGAGGATGAACAAATGTAATCACAATCCTCGGGGGACACTGAAATCCTCGAAGAACAGCTTCATATTGTAAAAGACATGAAAGTGACTCTACAATCCTAGCAGCATGAAGAAAGAGAAGGGTAGGGATCTGTTACACAAGAACCAACGGCCTTGCATCCCCGTGTCGAAGCTGCAACTAACAATCACGCAGATAGGGAAATCAAAATTTAGGAGGAGGTTGTCACACAAGAACCAACACCCTCGCAATAAACTGTTGAAGTTTCTATAGGAGAACTCCAAAGAGAGGATGATGTTACATAAGAACCAACATCTCTAGAAGTTGTTTCTGAGACACCTATGGTTGAAGTTGCTGCATGAGAAATTCAAGGTAGAGATGTTGTTGCACAAGAACCAACACCCCCAGAAATGATTTCAGAAGTACAGGATGTTCAAATCAGAACATCAGGTGATAAGGTATGGACTCAACTTCCTTAAAATTTTGTCAATTTGGATTTGGATAATGAAGAACATGCTGAAGATGAAGAAATCCTGATGCTGACAAAAGAACTCTCAATCCTGAGAATAGAAGTGAGTAAGTGGAGGAGTCAGGGGGAGAGATATCAAGAAGGGATGGTTTCCCTCGCTGAACATACGAAGACCATCAGGGAATTGAAGGAAAAGTGGGCAGAAGAACTTATGTCCCAGAAAATTCGTGGGGAAGAGTTACAGAAGGAGCTACAGGAGTTGAAAAAGTTCAAATCCATGCAGGTGAAAAAAGATCAGTTGTATACTCTTTCTCAGGAATTGTTGGGTACCAGAGTACCATCCTCCTCTTACCATGTGTTTTTATTTGAACAATTCATTTGGTTTAAAATGAGGGCTGTAAAAGAAGGGAGACCATTTGAAATAGCGACCTCAGCTAAATTCCTGGAAATATTTCTTGAAAGTGACTTTGAGGACCAGAATTTGCTGTGTGAGCTTTATTTGCATGAGTTGGCTTGTCCTTTGGACTGCCATTCGAAGCCTATCCCTTTCTCAGGTGATTTTCAGCTGAGGGCTTTTGCCTCCTCTGTGAGTAATCATCTTCAGTAGGAAAGATCCTTCCAAACTTTATCTCATAATGAGGCCCACTCTAACCTTTGGATTCGAAGCGAACCTCAGAATCGTCATCTCCTCCTTACTCGTCATCAGAATGTACTCTCGTGTCCCATCCAAACTCAGCGGATAATGGAGCTTCAAGAAAAGGTTATTTCTAATTGTGTCAGCCAGATTTCCATGCATCAACGATTGGCTTTGGAAGGTAGGCAGCACAGATGGCAGGTTGCCTCTTCAACCCTAAGAAATAGGGATCCTTACTGTTACAGGAATTTTGAACAGGCACTTTCCAGGGTTGAGGGATATGTTGGATGCATGAAGGAATGTGGGGTTAATTGGCTGGGACTCAAATTCAAATTTCCTCTCATCTGGTGGCCAGCAAAACCGTCCAGGGAAGACTTCTCATTAACAAGGGCAGAAGAGCAA
Organism: Pseudotsuga menziesii; assembly: GCA_001517045.1. NCBI lineage: Eukaryota > Viridiplantae > Streptophyta > Pinopsida > Pinales > Pinaceae > Pseudotsuga > Pseudotsuga menziesii. The sequence goes on from LPNX010050101.1 coordinate 257,715, forward strand.
AAGTGTTGGAGATATTGGGTTGTCCATAAGGGATTTTTGGAAAAATAGGGAACACTTGAATTCCCATACAACTTTTATTCTATCCATGAACGAAGTACAATGCCAGATTCAGATTTAGAATAATGGAGGTTGTTGCATGAGGACATGCAACATGATAGTTTGGGGGAGATGTTGGGCCCAGAAATGACCCCTTTTTGACCACCCTTACCTACCTCTTTTTGCCTCATACTACTATATTATGTATACTAAACAGATGTTTTTCCTTCACTCGGTCCATCAATTCATACAGGTATGGTTAATCATTGTCTTATTTTATTAATGCTTAGGATTTTTGTAATCAGGGCTTTACATCTTAAATTATGCTAACATATGGTGGTTTTATAAAGATAATTCGAGATGTAAAGGATACAGGTGTAGCGGGCCAAACATGCCAAGAGAGGGATGAACATTCATTGCTGAGATGATCACTCCATTCCATCGTTGCCCAAAGAATGCGGTCCAAGGGTACTATTCCACGTGAGCTGTACAAAGGTAGCTGCAACAGATTCAGAGGAAATAGCGTGCCGCTGCTCAAAAATAGCTGCAATCCACGGAGTATCTTCTCAATTGATCTTGATCATTATTTCTGGCTCGAGTAACAACCTTCCTATATCTTCTGCTCTCATCTTGCCATGACTGTAACAACTTATCATAATTAGGGTAGCCTGAAGATCAGATATCTTCATGGATGCCCGATAATAGTGGGAAGATGTTATGATTGTAATTGTATAAATACTGGGAAATATCCCGAGCCAAGGGTTGAAAATTTAATCAAATTATTGTATTAGCTGTGACTGAGGTTGTGTGCTCATCTTCCATTTTAATACAAGGAGTTTGATTCTTCATATATCGGCGTTCTAACGTGTGTTACTTCCAGCATCTCTGTGTGAAGGTTGGGCCCGCCTTCCCACAGGGATTGCTGAGTTAATTAGGTATTTTACTTATTCTTTTGTGTGGTTGGATTTTGTGATAGTTTCCTTTATTTACAGTGAGCTGCAACAGTCATCAATTTGTTGTGTGTCAATTGAATAATTAGTAATTGCATCTTCTGTAAACTGCAGTGGTGTGGTGTGCCAGTCGACTGTATAGGTTAACTTTCTTTTATGCAACTGTGTGATAGCTATGACAACCCTGTTCATCCCTAGTTGTTTCAATCGATGTTTTCTTTAGATCTTTGTAGTTTGTTTCTTCACATTTATAATTGCAGAATTTAATTCTTGTACTTTGAATTTCTAGAATAAGCTGAATTCATATAATTGAGATGGATCTTTAGATGGTTTGGTAATTAAGGATTTAACTTTCTGCAAAATTAATCTCGATGTTATTTCCTGAATCTTTTAATTCTAGATTAAGGATCGCAATAAGGTACTTGTGATTGCATTCTTAAGAAGGTAAACTAGATTAAGTAGATTATGGGATGAGTCCGGCTGAACAGGAAAGTAGGGTCATTCATTTACAACATCAACTACTTAGTGTTTAAGGCATATACAATGGACATTATCCTTGAAATAAGAGACTTCCCTGGGTTGACAATCTATATTGAACACTATGTATGTTGGCTTTAATTAACTTGCATATAGGGTGCCCAACATTTATATGCCCTGCATGACTGCAGACTTCTGAAGTTCTTCCATTATGCTAAAACACACAAGCAGGGGTACTTGCTATAGACACTAGTAGGGTGATGGGAACTTGATGAGAAGGTGTCCCAGATGGAACACAATTTTATCCAAGACTTTCTTGAAGGGGAGCATTAGTCCTCCTCAAGGGAGGAGGTATAGGACCAAGTACTATGACTATGTCAAAGTACATCTTGCCACACTATACAACAGACACTAAAAAGAGCAATAACTAGGTGTTGATCCAAAGGATTGAGCTTTTAACCCCCAAGACAATCCTTTTCACTTTTGCATGAGTATCTAGATCAATAATATAGAATATATCTTCACTCATAAAGTGTTCTACACCCTGGAGTGTCTATGGCCCAATGTTATTGACTAGTACTTGACCCTTGTGGTCAACATGCGAGAAAAGTTGATGAAATGTAGGACAAGGAAGGTGAAGCAATTATTTTATGCCTCGATTCTTTAATATTCAACTCCAATAATCTCCTACCATGTGTATAATGCATTAAATGAGCCAAATTTCAAAGTCCAAGTAAAATCCCCCAATATTTCAATTTCTTAGTAGTGTTTCCAAGAGTTATTCAAGCACTCAACCTCATGCATCTTCATTCAAAGATGATTTCCTCCTAATATCACCATTCTCATTACAAATTGCTCCCACATATTTCTCACCATGGCCTTTGTTTCAAAATCCTCACCCCTGTAGTTCTCCAACAAACTCTCCACACAGGATGAGCAGTTGGTCGATACTCAGTGAAACGCCTTTGATGCCATAAATTCAAATGCAGACACACACTAGGTTGTTAAAGATGCAGAAAACATGCATCAATGAGGGGAATTCCTACCTAAACATATGGAGCTTTGGATTGGTTATTGTCATCATTCCTAGGACGCGACCATTTCCTAAATTGGTCACCTAGCATGTCGACCACTATTCTATAGAAAAAGAGATCATTTCCAATGATGGGTCAGTTGTCTTCCCTGTTACTAATTAATTTTTACATGATATGCTGGAGATGGAAGAAGATTTATCTTGGTTGAGATTTGATAAGGATCCTCTAAGCACCAAGTTGAGAGAATTGACCAAAGAGGAAAGATATCGCTGATAGATGGTTTTATTTCCTCTAGAAGCAGAATTTCCCTCAAGACCATTGTCATACAAGTCAGAGTTATTTTGAGAAATCAAGGATTGTAATTACAATGGTGTGCCAGGTTTTGGGTTACAATTATGCCTTGGTGGTGGATGAAATAGTCATTGGTATGTTTCCTTCCATCAATTTATCATCTCAAGAGTCAACAAATAGGTTAGATTTTGCTTCATTTCTCACTGAAATGATTCATGATCAATTAAATAATTTATCATCCATGAAGTTCTTTAGGTATCATACTTATCTCCTCTACATGATCATGTATCATAACAAGGTTTCCCTTTGATCCACATACTTAAACAAGGTCATATACCACCCTACAAATGTAGGTTTTCTTGAATTTTCTAATATAGTCATGCCTAAAGTCTTTTCATTGTTGTTTGGATACCCTCGTCCCAGGATATTTCCCGAGTGCAAAAGGCTCTTAAAGCCGAGTCCAAATACTTCTAGAGGAGATTGGTTATGTTATGAATACCACACTAAATCAAGAGTTTATGGTTCTGAGTTACCTCCTTATTGGCTTCCTACCTTTTAACCCCCATGCTATGTACTTTAGAATACATAAGACAAGGTTTTTATTCTAATTTCATACATTTTGTAAAAAACAAAAGTGAAATTACATTCAAACTTCCAAAGGAAGAAGGTCCTTTTATAGTGAAGACCATGATTGCACAATCCATGGTAGATGAGATGCTTGGAAGCTTGAATTTGTTAGTGAGTTTCAGTTGGAGACAAGACCCCCATGTTGTATTAGCAAAGAAAAGGAGAAAGGTAAAGCCTTCTAAATATCAACATTTACCACATGAACAGTTATATATAATTTCCAACCTTGAAAGTTAGGAGGAAGTTCAAAAAGTGTTATATCCAGGTACCCTACCAGAATCACAAGTGATACCCACTTCACAAAATAAATATGCAGGAACCAAAAGGCCAATAACAGAGATATCCTTTGAAGTGGAAATTGAAGAAACCAAGGATGAAAGGATTGAATCCAAGAATCCCAAGGATGAATATATATCAACCATAGTTCTTCACCAAGTGCCAGTTGAAACTCCTTTTCCTACTAAGGCACCAATTGTCTTTGAATTTTTTCCATATGCCAAATGTCAATAGGAGCAAGTATCTTCATCTAAAAAAGAAACTTCATGAATAACACAAACTTCTCCTCTCAAGTTAGGTATTTTCAATATATATGCCCAAATTAAAGTTGACAATGTTGAGCTAAAGAAAGATCTGTTTCCTAAAAAGGAAATTGCTAGAGGAGAACAATCACGACTATTATCGGCTATTGATTTGAAGCAGGGTACTATGAAAATGGCAGTATTGGAACCCATTATGTCTATAGGTAAACAAACCCCTTATAATTACAAAACAACTTATATTATCTACAATATCGATGCTTTTTCCCACAGATAAAATGGAGTGGCATAGATAGACTAGATAAGTTCTTTTTCGTGATGTTCTCAAGTCAACAATGAATGTAAATAAGTTGCAGAGCATGATTAATAGGGTGGAATTATAGCTCAAGCAAGAGAAGGTGATAAACAAAGAAAAACAATTGAAAATTAATGAATTGGAGCATTATATAGTGGAACTAGGGGTAGATCCATTAAATCTAGTCCCTATTCAAAACCTATTAAAAAAAGGATAATGAAATTTAGAAATTGAAGAAGAAGTTGAAAGTGCCATCTACATAACATGTATAAACAACGTAAATCCCGGTCATTCACGAAGAAAAGGATAAGATTGTAGCTGCAACTCAAGAATACAAGGGGAAAATAGAGAGTTTGGAAAAAGAGATTAGTGAGTTGACGCAACATAATCAAAATCTACTTTCTACTAAAAGTGCAACTTTACAAGCAATAACTTCAAATGACCCAACATATCAGCTAGCAAGTTGTTGCAGTTGCAACTGTTTCCCCAATTTTTTGAAATTTTGGACCCTCCTCTTATTTTTTATCTTGCCTAAAATTGTTTGGATCCATGAACTCTATTTTTGTTTTCCGTCTGCTACAAGTTTGGATTGTTTTGAGGTCAACTGTTTTTATGCTTTTCGGAAAATTGCTTGTGTTTGCACATGTTTTGGTCATAGAGTTTAAAGTTCGATCTCAACGGAGGTCATTTAAACAACGCATCGGAGCCATATTTCCCTATGGGGCTGCCGTTGCGGAAGCTGAACGATGATTGTTTTGACGGATAGTGTTGATTTTTCCCATGCCATGACGTTATTATGTTGACTTGCCGTGCGTTGTCGGAGGTTGGTTGAAGTTTGAATCTCTATGACGCTACTGTTTTGGAGATGAGACCAACTTTTATACCGCTGCACAACCTTAAGATTTTCCGAACACTTAATGTTTTCATGATGTTTTTGCACCATATCGGAAGGTTTTATGACTTTGATCAAAGGTGGTAGTCTGATTGCTTTCCGCCATTTTTGGCTTTCGAGCAAACTAAATGTTTCGCCATATAACTGCTCCACACGCCGATTGTTTTGTTATGGTTTTCGTCGTTATGTTTTATTTGCCGCGGAGCCCGTAGTCTTTCCGTCTTCCGCCATTGTGGCTACGTATTGGACTAACCACCCGACGTCTATGTCTTTCCGTCCGCCGACAAGGAGTTTTTTCGCTCGATGCTTTAGTATTTAATATTTTCGACGCTGATAGAATTGATGGTCTCACGGAACCTATTGTCCGTCTGAAGCCCTCCGTTGCGGCTGTTATCTAAACTATCCTCCCGATGCTTTAGTGATTTTCCCACCGGTGAAGGTTTTTCCCGCCTGTTCTGTGTGTGTTTTTACGCTATCTGATGGGTGACGGAGGCTTCATATTCTATCATTTTAAGGTTTTCGCGACGAGAACGTAGTATAGGGCCTCATTTTGATGATCAGTTTTATTGTTAGTATGGTTTACGTTTGTTGAAAAGATGTAGTTCGAATTAATGATGAATTTTGTTTTAACTGCAGGCGGATTTAGAAGATTCTTCAGACTCCTACTGCAAAGACGACATAGCTGGAGGACAAAGTAGAAGGAAGCTGGCTGAAAAGTGATAGGTAGAGATATTCTGAGATCAACAGAATCTTTAAAGGGACAAATAAAAGACAAAGCGGAATCGTTAGCAACAGGGGCCCAGGCTTGGAAAGGTTCATCAGTTACTAAGCTGGTCCCATTTTATTAAGTACTCATAAGTCTTAATCCGAAATGTAACGCATTATGTGAATCATGAACACTCACAAGAGGACAAATTTGTGAGATTAAACGGTTGGGGGAGCCCAAAGGTCAGAGGGTTGGGGCAGCCCAAAGGTTTTGCTCTTTTGTTTAAATAGAGGAAAGTTGGAGGGAATGAGGACTTTTTACCAGTTAGATTGGAAGACATATTGTAAGAAGAACTATTTCCTTTTACAATAGATAATTACAGTTTTCCTGTTGGAGAAAGCTTGGTGGAATGTTCAAATGTTATGCTATGGATTTGTTGAAGAGGAACTATTTTGTTTTCAGCTTTTTGTCCATTAACTGTGAGATCGTTCTAACTCTTTGAACCTATGTTCTTGTATGAGTGATCTCTGGTTTATTTTATGGAAATTTCCACTATGAGTAATGAATGTTGTTCATAAACAATTGGCTATCTGGTTGTTCAAATATCTTTAAATGTTCATGTGTTTTGAAAGAAGTATCAGCTATCTGTGATTTTTCATAATGCATGGATAAAATACATTACTCATTAATAAGTGATAATCTTGCTCCCTAGGGATAGGTTAGGTAGTTAGATTTAATTCCTTGTTGCGTGTAATTTAGATGCAAGAGAGTCTGAGACGAGAGGTAAGAAACTGCGCATCACATTGTGACCACTCCTTGCATTCTCAATCAATCTGCATCTTAGCTAGGCACTTGCATGTCATACTTAAAGTCAAAAATACAAAAATATACACGGTGGACCGGGCCGCAATCGGTAAAACCTTTTATTTTTGTCACTTGACCTATGGTAGCCGGACCACAAACCGGATGGATTCCCTACACCAAACAGTCACGGGCTAGTTGGGAACGTTGACTGGGGAGGATCCCTTGCTGTTGTTGCTTGCAAATTTCCAGGCCTCAACAGTTTCTGGCGCTAGAAGGAGGGCCACCAGTGCATGGTTGGCTGAGGAAACCCATTTTCTCAGGATTATTCCACTGGTGATAGTTCAGAAAGCAGTTTGTTTCCCAATCCAATCCCCGAAGAGAAGGGTAAAGAGCATTTGTATTCTGTGGACAACGAAGTTGTTAATGATCCGAGAAGACACACTAGGGCATATGTGAAGAAGATTGGAGGATTACTGATTATCCCTGACTTGCCCAGAAGAGAATATAAAAGGAAAGACCATCCTATATTGGAAGACTCAGTGTTGGTTGGAGATTTGGAAGAACTAGTAGAAACAGCCTTACAGGAGGTGGTTCAGCCTTTAAATCAAGTGGGCCCAAATACACTTTACCGTTCACCTGTTCATACTCCTGTTCATTCACCACCTCACTCTCCACCCAAACTCATGGCAGGCGTAAACGCAAATCAACCATCCAACCCACCAAATCCACCACCTGCGTGGAAGGCCAGATCACCTTTAAACCTAACACCTCCTTTGCATGATTTACCTCAAGCTTTTCAAAAGATGCTGCCTAAGTTCGATCCAAATAAGAAGATGTTAGCGGATGACCATTTGCAAAGTTTCTATTTGGCAATAGAGGGATTAACGGCTGTGGAATATGAGGATGTAGTTTGTAGACTTTTCCCACACACCCTTAAAGGAGCAGCAGCATCATGGTATTTCGATTTGCCTGCAAAATCTATCCCAAACCGGGATACCTTTGAGAGGATTTTTAGAAATAAGTATGCAACCCAAAAAACTCATGCAGCTCTGATGAAAGGACTGTGCGCCTTAAAGAAAGAAAGAAAAGAGAAGGTGCATAGTTTTACCCAAACATTCGCAGCCTATCTTAAGAATTTTTCTGAAGCTAACAAACCCTCGGATAAAGTTCTGATTGAGTATTATACCTCAGCTCTAGGACCCGAGTTGGCCGTGTTTGCCAAAATGAAAGCCAAACCTACACTAGCAGAGACTTATGAGGAAGCAGAGAGAGTAGAGCTTGAAAAAGAAAGCATCAAAGATTATCCTGAACGGTCAGGAGAAAAAAATGTTGGGAGGAAAGCTTTGTTATTTACTAAGCCTAAAGAGGAGCAATCACCAGATTTCGAGGGAATGGCGAAGATAATGCAGAAGCTCTCTAACAGAATCATAGACTTGGAAAAGGAAAAGGAAGCCCAAAATTTCTACAAGCCTTATTACAAGAAAAGGGAAGATAACAATCAATCCCAACCCCCTCCGCACAACCCTGCATCTATGAACTTAACGGAGGTAGGAATGGATAACTTTTGCACTTTCCACCAACAACCCCATTTTCAAAAGAATTGTCCTCAATGGATAAATTCAATGACGTTGGTTATTAATTAGCTGTTGGATTCCAAATTAACTGAAGATAACGATGAAGAAGGGAAAGACATCAATACATCAACAGAAAAACAGGAGGATGAGGCCATGGTCTTATGGGACTGTGTATCGTTGTTTGATGCAAGAGGAGGAAAGGGATCTAAGACACGAGGGCATCCTGGAAACAAACGTAACAACGAGAAGCCAGGGGTTGATTAAGGAAAACAGTCTTATGCTTCCGAAGATTAAAAGACTTCAAAAGAATGTTAAGAAATTTCAAAACGACTCCCCAACTAATAAAATTCCGGAATTTACCATCACCAGTCAAAATCCTAGACATACCAACATGTCTACTAAGCCCAATGAAGAAAAAAAAATAATGTTAAATCAAATCTCACATAACATAAGATGGATTATGACATTGTGGAGGATATAAAAAAGGCAAGGACAAACATCTCATTATTTGAAATGTGCAATGTGCCACATCAGAAAGAAAAGCTATTGAAAGCACTCGAAGTATCAGAGGAGAGGCTGCCCACTGACAATCAGCCCCAAGAAGAAGAAATTGGTGAAGCAAGTATGGGAGGTAAGCCTAAAAGCAAGAATCCACCTTTTCTCCTTACTTTTGAAATTTTCAACCACAATGTGCATAACTGCCTAGTAGACTCGGGGGCATCAGTCAACGTCATGTCGTTGTCGGTCTGCAAAAAGATAAATGGGCAACCTGAACCATCTACTTGGAGGGTTGTTTAGTTGGATAGAACAAATGTGAAGGTAATTGGGGAAATGGAGGATGCTCTCGTTCGCTTATCTTTGAATGATAAGGTGTGTCAATTCATTGATATTGTGGTGGCTGACATACCGGAAGCTTATGGGCTTGTTTTGAGCAGAGATTGGTCGGCAAAGCTGAATGGATATTTTGCCTCAGACTGGTCACATATGTGGCTACCATATAAGGGAATCCCAAATCAAATTAAAGTTTTGAGGGAGCCCCACATGAAACACAATGTTACTCAGTTCGAGGGTAAAAATGAACTAGTGGATTCTGTTTTGGGAAATTACTTTATTGAGCTAGAACTAGGAAACTATCAAGTGGAAGAAGCCAGCGATGCATCAGACGCTCAACTTGATCTCCTTCGGTTTTCATAGGCTGATGAAATTGATTGTAAAATAGTAGAATTAGTTGTAGATGTAGATGTTAATTCTCGCACAGTAGTGGTTAGTGATTTTTGGATGCTTTTCTTTGATGGTTCTAAAACTTTAGAGGGGTCGGGAGCCGGCTATGTCCTGATTGACCCTAAGAAAAACAAACATTTTCTTTCATGTAGGTTAGAGTTTGAATGTACCAATAACACAATTGAATATGAAGCATTAGTTTAGGTACTAAGAAAGGCAATTGAATTAAAGACAAAAGATCTGAAAGTGTTTGGAGACTCCGAAATAGTTGTAAAACAAATTCAAAATCAAATACATTGCATTTCTCCTCATTTAAAAGCTTATCAAAATGAAGTATGGGATTTACTTAAATGCTTTAATGCATTTAACATTGTATTGATTCCTAGACTTAAGAATGCAGCAATTGACTTATTGGCCACCTCAGCTGTGAGGCTTGTAGCCTCTAATAATCGGTGCTCTGTTGAATTACTTTTCAGGCCTTCAGTTCCAGATATGATTACCAATATACAAGTGTTCGATGATGATCAGCGGATTATAGAATGCTTGACAAATGACGATACCTTCAAAGGGGCAATTATTGATGATGAAGAACATCAAGCCGAGCTAAAATTCAATAATTTTATTCCTAAGGGAGTAAGGACTTTAGAATGGATGTTTGAATTAAACAAGAAATTTAGAAGACCGGCGAATGTGAAGACTCATAGCTCGTCTCTACAGTTCGAGTTGATTAATTTGGGGACTGAAATTGAGCCTAAATATGTGAATTTGGGAAAGTGTTGCTGCCCAAGTGAAAGGAATAACTTTATCAGTCTTTTCAAACAATACAAGGATGTTTTTTCCTGGACATATGAAGACCTAAAGACATATGATACCAATATTATTCAGCATGTTATCCCCATCAGATCTGGAATCAAACCTTATCAACAACCTTTAAGGAAAATGCATCCAAAATTAGAACCTTTAATCCAGAGTGAATTTAAGAAACTATTGGATGCTAGAATTATCTTCAAGGTTAGACACTCGGAATGGGTTTCAAATCTGGTATCGGTAAGGAAGAAGTCCGGAGAAATTAGGCTATGTGTGGATTTCAGAAACTTAAGTCGTGCTTCAGATAAAGACAATTATCTTGTTCCACCCATGGAGCAGATATTGCAAATGGTTTCAGGTTCTGAACTGTTCTCTTTATTAGACGGATTCTCAGGCTACAATCAAGTATTAGTAGCTAAAGAAGACAGACTTAAAACGACGTTCAGGACCAGGTGGGGAACTTTTGCTTATAGAAGGATGCCCTTTGGACTCATAAACGTTGGAGCTACTTTCCAAAGGGCTATGGACATAGCTTTCCGCGGTTTGATCGGCCACAGTGCTGTAGTATACCTCGATGACATCACAATTTTCTCAAAGAAAAGAGAGGAACACGCATTTCATCTAAAGCAGATTTTTGAATGCTGCCGAAAATATGGTATCTCACTAAACCCCAAGAAGTGCGTGTTTGCTGTTACAAAAGGTTAATTGTTGGGTCACGTGGTTACTAAGAAGGGGATCTCCATAGACCCAGAAAGGATCAAAGCCATCGAACAGATTCCCTTACCCCATAGTAAAAAGGGCATGCAATCATTTATGGGGACAATAAATTTTGTGCGAAGGTTTGTGCCAGATTTCGCTCAAATTGTTAAACCTTTGCAGCAAATGGTGAAGCAAAGTGTACAATTCAAATGGACTGATGTAGTGAAGAATGCATTTAGTAAAATAAAGACAGATGTCGTGCACGCACCTTCCCTTAAAAGCCCAGATTTTGAGAAAGATTTTATTTTGTACACCTTTGCATCTGATGATTCACTAACAGCTATGCTTACCTAGAAGGAAGATGGGGGAGATGAGTTCCCCATATCATTTATGAGCACTAGTTTGCAGGGGGCCGAATTGAATTACCCAGCTGTGGATAAACAAGCTTATGCCGTGTTCAAAGCGGTAAAACAATTCAGGCCTTATATACTTAAGAACCTGACAAAGGTAATAGTTCCAGACCCAGCTGTGAGGTCTCTTTTCATACAAAAGGAGTTAGGAGAAAGAAGAGGCAATTGGGTAACAGCTCTACAGGAGTATGACCTCGAATTCAAGCCAGCCTCCATAGTTAAAGGGAAAGGATTATGCAAACTGATGACTGAAAGTAAAGACAATGAAGAACATGACTGGGAAGACGAAGCTGAGTTGCATTTGATGGATGTATGTCCTCTTTTCACAACTCCGGACTCCTGGTATCAAGACTTTGTGCATTACCTTCAGGCGGGATTGTTACTAGAACATTGGAACTCTAAGCAAAGAAGAGCACTGCGTCTTAAATCAGCCTCATATCATATTGTTGAAGGAATATTATTCAGAAAGAATTATGATGGAGTTCTTCTTAGATGCTTAGAGAAAGAAGATGCGAAGAAGGTAATGATAGACTTACATGATGGGCCTGCTGGAGGACATTTTTCCGGAGATACGACATCACATAAAATTCTCAGAGCTGGATATTATTGGCCGACATTGTTCAAAGATGCACATGCCCATGTCAGAAGATGCGACATCTGCCAAAGGTGTGGTGGAAGACAAGTTAAAGCAGCAGGACCATTAAAGCCTGTTATGATAACAGAAACTTTTGAGCAGTGGGGGATGGACATCATTGGAGAGATAAAGCCAAATTCTTCCTTACAACACAAATATATTCTGACGGCAACTGACTACTTCACTCGTTGGTTCGAAGCCATTCCGTTGCGTAAAGTAAATGAAGATGCAGTCATGGACTTCTTGCAAGATCATATTATGACCAGGTTTGGAGTTCCAATTTCTTTAGTTTTCAATAATGCTACTTACTTTTCCTCGATTAGATTAACTGCATTTGCTCATGAGAAAGGAATTAAGTTGCATTACTCTGCTAATTACTATCCACAGGGAAATGGCTTGGCTGAATCCGTGAACAAGAATCTGATTAGGGTTTTAAAAAAGACGGTGATAGAAAATCAGAAGAGTTGGCACTCAGCATTACCAAATGCTCTTTGGGCTGATAGGGACACCCCCAAGACTTCATTAGGTGTGTCTCCGTATACCCTTGTTTATGGAAAAAAGGCCATTCTACCCCCCAATATCATGCTACCCTCTTCCATAATCGCTCAAGAATCTAGAGGATCAACTAATGAAGTCTTGCAAATGAGGATACATAATCTTTTTAAGGCAGAAGAGTCTATATCCAAGGCCAGAGAACGTTTTAAACAACAACAGGAGGTAGTAAAGAAATGGTTTGATAAACACAAAGCTGGAACAAAAGATTTCGAGGTGGGAGATTTGGTTCTCAAATGGAATCACCCTCATGATGAGAAAGGAAAACACACGAAATTTCAACAGTTATGGGTAGGCCCTTTCCAGATTGCGGAAAAACTTGGTCCCTCAACCTACAAATTGCAAGATTTACAGGGGTGGGAAGAGAACTTACCAGTAAATGGTTTAGTTCTCGAATCTTATTTTTCCTGAGATTTTGTTTTTGTTCTTTTGTTTTGTACATAAATAATTTGCTTTGTTTGTTTATTTTTGATTTATTTTATTCCTGTTGGTTTTAGTTAGATTTTGGTTTGATTTCAATAAAAGAGGCAAACCTTTGGGTGCATAGAGAGCATCAGAATTCTGGATTAACTAAAATCCTTGATTATAAGACTATGTACAATTGTTTTATCTAAAAGAATTTCTTCTAGTTTAACAGTTTTCCTAAATGGCTATGAACACATTGAAGTCCTACTTAATCCTTGTAAAATAACTCAGGATCAAAAGTCTGGAATACTCTTTCGAGGCTCCATCCATCTCACATGTAAAATGCCCCAGGGGGTGACAGCAAAAGACCCACAGAAAGGAAGCAGGGTAAATAGTATATTATATATAAATGATCCCATGCCAAGAATTCAAAGCCAAAAGGCAGACAAGAGTAAAAAAACTCCTATGAAAGCAATATGTATCAAAACAAAGTACTGAACCATATAAGTACTGAATTGCCAAAAGTTCTTCTCTGTATGTGAGCTGAAAGTTAAGTACATCTCTCACACAAAAGGACAATATGGATAGAGGAGCCGAAATGAAAATTCAGAAAAAAGGGCATGCAAGAGGACTCACAAAGGACAAAAGTCCAAAAGCACAAAAGTGCAAAATGGCATGGGAATGAGGAACAAATGAATATTTCTGTTTACCACATGTCATAATCCTGTGGTGTCCAAGCTGGCAGCTACCTGAAGACAGAGGTAATAAATGAAACTCATCTTATTCACCTCATAAGAGTTATCTTGACTTGGAGATCTTGGTTTCCATTCTCCTAAATTGGACTATCATCAATAATTAAAAGTAGACATCTAGAAGAATTCAACATGTTGGTTTATTGTCAAACAGTTTGTTACTTAAGGAAGAAATTGTCCAGAGATCTAGGTTCACTAGGTAGTCGCCAATTGTTGTAGCTGCAACTGTTTTCCCAAATTTTTGAAATTTTGGACCCTCCTCTTAATTTTTATCTTGCCTAAAATTGTTTGGATCCATGAACTCTATTTTTGTTTTCCCTCTGCTACAAGTTTGGATTGTTTTGAGGTCAACTGTTTTTATGCTTTTCGGAAAATTGCTTATGTCTGCACATGTTTTGGTCATAGAGTTTAAAGTTCGATCTCAACGGAGGTCATTTAAACAACGCATCGGAGCCATATTTCCCTATGGGGCCGCCGTTGCGGAAGCTGAACGATGATTGTTCTAATGGATAGCGTTGATTTTTCTCATGCTGTGACGTTATTATGTTGACTTGCTGTGCGCTGTCGGAGGCTGGTTGAAGTTTGAGTCGGGGTTTTTGATCTCTATGACGCCGCTGTTTTGGAGATGAGACCAACTTTTAGACCACTGCACAACCTTAGATTTTCCGAACACTTAACGTTTTCATGATGTTTTTGTACCATATCGGAAGGTTTTATGACTTTGATCGAAGGTGGTAGTCTGATTGCTTTCCACCATTTCGGCTCCCGAGCAAACTAAATGTTTCGCCATATAAATGCTCCATGCGCCGATTGTTTTGTTATGGTTTTCGCTGTTATGTTTTATTTGCCATGGAGCCCATAGTCTTTTCATCTTCTGCCATTGCGGCTGCGTATTGCACTAACCACCTGACGTTTATGTCTTTCCGTCTGTCGACAAGGAGTTTTTCCGCTCGATGCTTTAGTATTTAATCTTTTCGATGCCGATAGACTTGATGGTCTCGTGGAACCTATTGTCCGTTTGAAGCCCTCCGTTGCGGCTGTTATTTAAACTATCCTCCTGATGCTTTAGTGATTTTCCCATCGGTGAAGGTTTTTCCTGCCTGTTCTGTGTGTGTTTTTACCCTATTTGATGGGTGACAGAGGTTTCATATTCTATCATTTTAAGGTTTTCGCGACGAGAACGCAGTACAGGGCCTTATTTTGATGATCAGTTTTATTGTTAGTATGGTTTACGTTTGTTGAAAAGATGTAGTCCGAATTAATGATGAATTTTGTTTTAACTGCAGGTGGATTTAGAAGATTCTTCAGACTCCTGTTGCAAAGACGACATAGCTGGAGGACAAAGCAGAAGGGAGCTAGCTGAAAAGTGATAGGCAGAGATATTTTGAGATCAATGGAATCTTTAAAGGGACAAATAAAAGACAAAGCGGAATCGTTAGCAACAGGGGCCCAGGCTTGGAAAGGTTCGTCAGTTACTAAGCTGGTCCCATTTTATGAAGTACTCATAAGTCTTAATCCGAAATGTAACACATTATGTGAATCATGAACTCTCACAAGAGGACAAATTTGTGAGATTAAACGGTTGGGGGAGCCCAAAGGTCAGAGGGTTGGGGCAGCCCAAAGGTTTTGCTGTTTTGTTTAAATAGAGGAAAGTTGGAGTGAATGAGGACTTTTTCCCAGTTAGATTGGAAGACATATTGTAAGAAGAACTATTTCCTTTTGCAATAGATAATTATAGTTTGCCTGTTGGAGAAAGCTTGGTGGAATGTTCAAATGTTATGCTATGGATTTGTTGAAGAGGAACTATTTCATTTTCAAATTTTTGTCCATTAACTGTGATATCATTCTAACTCTTTGAACCTATGTTCTTGTATGAGTGATCTCTAGTTTATTTTATGAAAATTTCCACTATGAGTAATGAATGTTGTTCATAAACAATTGGCTATTTGGTTGTTCAAATATCTTTAAATGTTCATGTGTTTTGAAAGAAGTATCAGCTATCTGTGATTTTTCATAATGTATGGATAAAATACATTACTCATTAATAAGTGATAATCTTGCTCCCTAGGGATAGGTTAGGTAGTTAGATTTAATTCCTTGCTGTGTGTAATTTAGATGCAAGAGAGTCTAAGATGAGAGGTAAGAACCTGCGCATCACATTGTGACCACTCCTTGCATTCTCAATCAATCTGCATCTTAGCTAGGCACTTGCATGTCATACTTAAAGTCAAAAATACAAAAATATACACGGTGGATCAGGCCGCAACCGGTAAAACCTTTTATTTTTGTCACTTGACCTATGGTAGCCGGACCGCAAACCGGACGGATTCCCTACACCAAACAGTCACGGGCTAGTTGGGAACGTTGACTGGGGAGTATCCCTTGTTGTTGTTGCCTGCGAATTTCCAGGCCTCAACACAAGTATTATGGTTGACATGAGCGTCATGGATGCAAAAATCATCACAATAAAAGAAAACTCGAGGCATCGCGAAGATGAAATTCAAGTGCTTAATGAAATAGTTGTAAAAAGAGATGTAGTCATCACAAAGTTACATGAAACAAAGAATAAGTTATAGAAGGAGGTGGAATACCTTACACAGAAACAACAAGGGAAATCCTTATTAAAAGGAACCAAGCATTTGGCTTGGGACCAAATAATAGTTGTAATCTACAAACACTATAACTACTTTGTCACTACTCAAGATGAGTGGGATTTGAATGTAACAACATCAAAAGAGGTCATAAGGATATTCATTGAGCTAGAGAAGAGGGCTGAAATTGCACAAGCATTCATTGATATCCTTAATGTAAAAACAAATGAAGAGCTTGAAGCCCTGGCAACCAAAGTTAGAACAAAGACTATCATGGACGCCTCTAAATTGATGTCCAAGAAGAGATTGGCCCAAAATGTACGGGAGGGGGTATCCCATATTTCCAAGGATGTTAATTCCTTCAAATCCATTTTTTATGACATTATCAGCCAAGATTTCTCATCTCCATGGGACATAAATGGTGACCTCTACCCAAAGCAACATTATGATACCCTTATTGCCTCATCTTGGATCAATGATGTAAAGTTTGGAGAGGTGTACATGAATCTCAAAGGGAAAATTATGATTGATAACCTACAAGAAGACATTGAAATATAACCTAATCTATAGTTTATTTTCTAAGTGTTCCCTCATCCTACATATGCTCTCTACATCGAATTGGACATGGCTCTCAAGGAGATGAAGGTGTTCCAATACCCAATGGGTAATGAGTGGAAGGACATCACCAAGTTTTTGTCTCTGTCAACCTCTTAGTGAACCAAGCTAGCAGTACCTTAAGGGTCTCCTGGGGACCCATATTCTCAACCACCTCAATGACCACCTCAACAACAACCTCAACAACCACTTCAATGGACAAGACCACATGGTATTCAATATTTAGGTTAGCATCAAAGGAGATATCCATAAAAACCTCTCAACTACTTTTGGAAGTTCGGTTCTTAACAAAAAAGGAATTAGTAAAGAAAAAGAAAGGGTTGTTATAACAAAATGAAGGTTGGATGCTATAAAGGGAAGAAGTGACATATACAAAATGGTCAACATTTTCACAAGCAAAGTGTAACTCCTCTTATTTTTTCTTTGATACAAAGCTATAAAATATTTTAATCAAGGATTTTGATGTAATTGGGATGGGTGGATTCCTACTTCTTGTCCTATCAGTCTATAATCCATCCTTTATTTTGTATCATTATCTTGTAGTTCCATATCTTCTATATTCCATGCAACTACTCCATTGGTATATAATGAAAAGTCCATGAGGCCCCCTTTCATCCTACCATATGGACTATATGATGTAATGAATGCTTTTATTTTCTACTAATATGTTATGAAATGTTCATGATATGCTACATTGAGTGAAAGATGTTGTTTGTATGAGTCTCGTATGTATTTGCAATTACATTTTGTGTCAAACTATTGAATTCTTTAGTCTACAAAGAAACATATCTTCTCTTCCCTTTAAAGAATATGAATTCATCTTTTAAACTCCTAGATATAGTTCTCCCTTGAGGATCCCTGGTACTTGTTTGATAAACATGCAAGACTCTCCAATCACCACTTCTGAAACTAGCCAATCCTCATCGCAACTAATACTGTAGAAATATAGGACTCATATCACTTCCCAAGCTAAAGATATTATCTTGTAGCATATAATTGCTGGATTTGGAGGAGGAGGCAATAAACGACCACCACCCATACCATGAATTAATCCTTGGGTTGCAGCTAGACACGGACCTTGAAATCTTCCTCAAAACCTCCATAACTTCCTAGATAATTACCTCAAGTTATTACCCAAATATGATGGTGGTAAGGGGACCTATACTAAAGATCATATGTCTGCTTTTTTGATAATCTTTTCATTGAACATGACGATGTGTTCACGAGGCGCTTTACTAAGACCTTGAAAGGAGACGTTAAAAAATGGTTCATAGCACTTCTCGCTACCTTGGTTGGATCTTTGGAAGAGTTAAAATCCACCTTTATGAGACAATGGGGAGAAAAGAGGGACCACCCGTACTAATTGGCAAAGTTTTCTACTCTCAATAAATGAAATTCTGAATCAGTAGTAGATTTTAATGTGATATTTAAGAAATTGTTCAATCCAATTCCTATATATATTAGACCCACATAAGAAGCTGCAAAGGTTACTTATGTTGGGGCATTTCAATCTGACTTCACCATCATTCTTAGAGAAAGAAGGCCAACCAACTTGCTCGTCATGCAAAATGATTCCATTGATGCATATGGAAACATGACACCTCATGTTAAAATCAAACCAAGATATGATCAAGATAAAAAAAAAGATAAAGGAAAATCAAAAGATGAGGTAGTTACTTCTCGAGGGGTCAATGATTCCCAATAGGTGAATATTGAAGATATGTCATGTATCATAAAAAGCTCGACAAATAAGGTGACTAGAATAGAGATAGAAGGAAGTAGTAAAAATAGACCCCCATAGGGGATTAGGATAAGGAACCCGACTCAATTTATAAGACCTTGCAATCCTCAGATGATCTATAGAGAAATGAGAGTCGAGGAGAAAGCTCTTCAACCTCCTGTCAAGGAGAATAAAAACAATAACAATAATATTTTTTATTTTTCCATGGAATAAAAGTACCTAGATCCTGAAGAGGATATGCATTTGTTACAAGATGAATCAAATGCCACGCACCTTGATGATAGGGAAAAAATGTTTTCACCACACCTGGGGCACCTTCATGTATAACAAGCTAGAATCCAGCTTGATCAATGTTGGTGCAACCTTCCAAAGGGTTAAGGAAATGACATTTGTGGGAGAGAAGGATAAATTCACAATTACACTAGTACAAAATGAGGAATTAGCTACTACGTGACTAAAAATTCTATTCACCATAGTTTTTTCAAGTGATTTACTACTAAATATGAGCAATTTTAATTGACCCAACTATAAACGACTAAAATTAATGACTACGTTAGTCACCAGTTAACAAATATGACTAGATAATAAGTGACAGAGTTAAAAATGACTAACATAAACGACTAATTTAGTCACCACAAAATGACTAACTAGAAGAATATGAATTAGTCATTTTTAATTGTGTCATGGAAAATTGCAATTGTGACAATGAAGTGTTACAATTTAGTAAATTTTGTAAANTTGGTGCTATGCACCTCGATCTTTAGAGGTCCAACAAAGCAATTGAACGAATTTTCTCTTTACCATATTTATCCCTGCTGCACCATTGAAGCAACCCGTTAAGCGCGTGCCAAAGGAAAAATAGGTTCCTACAATTACGAATTAGGTACTAGAACTAGTACCATATCGATACCTAGAAGCATCATAACTAGTTGCCGATCCTTTAATGTAAGAGTCCCAAGTCCCATACCGAGGTGCTTTTCTAACTTCAATATAACTATCGTGATCTGTGACCGTCAAACTAGCTGCACCAGTTGACGCAGCTTCACCAGGATCAATTCCAATAAACATCGTAACAGTTGATCCAATAATAATTGAACCGATGGAAGCACCAAGAACAATATTTTAACCAATCAAAGACAAAATTATAATTAAACTGGGGTGCTGACCCAGAACCGGTCTCAGATCCATGTGCAGTAAAGGTAGAGTCCCGACTCCATCTCGGAGTTTCAGTTAATTATTTTGATTCCTCGACCTATTACAGTCTCGGACTCATAGAATATGATGCGTATAATGCAGCGATGACCTCTCCTTATCACTATCAAGTTAAACATCCTTTATGCATTATTGGCGAGGTAAATTTTGCATTTGACGTCATCACCCACCTAATTCACGATGTGCACAACTAGAGACATCCAGTGAGGTCCCCACAACTCCAGATGTTGGTGGATGTGTTCGCTGGCATCAAGCCTCTTCTCTAAGTGCAATATTGTTGTCAACCTATACACTCAAATTTATAGACTCAATTCACATGAACTAAGTCCTCACCATATTACATTGACCAATATCCCCATAGCCATTTTGTTTGATCATTAAAATGTGTATTAAAAACTTATAATATACAAATATTTACAATATATAATTTTTATATTATTACAAACATATATTATAATATTACATAATACCATATTAAAAATAACACAACATTATACTATTTAATTGCATGCAGTAGTGACTCCATGTAATTACCCTTCATTCCATCATCTCATCTCAACCTTAGAATATCTATTATACAAATCTTTAAAAATTGTTATTATTTATTATCTATATAATATTCTAGGCTATATTAAATTTAATGATCTATCATTTTTAATATCAAGTATTATGAAATATATTTGAAAATTATTATCAATATAATTTTACAAATAGTAACATATCCATATGTTGGAATTTTGGTTTGATCAATCCCCATTTTAATTATTTTTGGATAATAACCATTAAGAATTTCATAACCTCATGTGACAAATTTAACGCATCTACAAATTTGGAGGTTTCTCACAAGAACGACCCAAATTCATGTGGCCACTTGCCTTTGAAGATTGTACTCTCCCTCTCCCATCAATTGATAGACACGGGAAGAAGAAAAAAGGAAGAAAATTAGATGGGAGTTCGCAGCTAAAGGATCTCTCGGGCGATGGAGAGATATTGGTCTTAACTAGAAAATAAGAAGACATAAAGAAATGGATTCTTGGGGTCTTGATACACCTAGTCAAACCGCCATAATGATCAGTCACGCAAATAACTTCTAAAAGACCCGGATTGGGGTCGTGATACACCTAGTGAAATCGCCATAATGATCAGTCACGCAAAGAGCTTCTAAAACACCCTGAATTTTCCAAATTTGGAGCGAAATTTACAAAGATCAGTGAAAAACAATGGTAAGAGGCTTTACCAATTCCTAAATTTATATATTGCATTTGGCCCTTGGTTTCGAGTCGTACAAACCCTCTAACATCGTCTATTGTTCAAATTGTGGATTCAATGGTTTGATTCCTGCACAAGTTTCAGTCTCTAAGAGGAGAGGACACGGCTATGGCCTTTTTTATACACATAATTTACAGTTGCAAGGAACAAAAAAATCTATGAATTTTTTTGGTGCCTCTAATTTTTTTTTTTGTTTTCTATAAATATTTGACTTTCAATGGTTACAAGGGCTCCATGGTTTCCATGCTCGCCAAGTGAAAATAAGGAAAATGTGAGTTATTTCCCTTTCCTTTAAACTCTCTATGCATTGTGTACCTTACATCTTTGTGATTTGTGTTTGATATGGAGTTACCAACTCGTATGAGAGTACGTAACGAATGACAACTTGAAGGTTTGATGCTTTTGGGAATACAATAATATACAAGACGAGGAAGTAGGAAGTGTATAGTTACACTACCAAACATTTGTTCCTACATTGGTATTTTCCTATCTTAAACCTCTATCTCGAAGTAGTTGGTTTCTTGGTTTATCAGTGTTTTAATAGCTCTTCTATATATTACAAGTTACATGGGGCAAATAAGACCCTAGTACTAGAAACTCTTCATTGTTTCCACTATTTTGTATCAGTTACTTTGTATCCATCTATGGTCCCTTTAGATTTATGAACTCATGAGAGTATGGAACGAATAACAACTTGAAGGATTGATGCTTTGTGGAATATGTCAGTATATAAGATGAGGAATATAGTGTGTAGTTATATTTCCAAGCCTTTCTATTTACATTGGTCATTTCCTATCTTAAACCTCTATCTCGAATTAGTTGGTATCTTGTTTTTTCAGTGTTTTATCTCTTCTATATATCACAAGTTACATGGGTCTAATAAGACCCCGTTTCTAGAAAATCTTCTTAGTTTCCACTATTTTTTATTAGTTCCTATGCAGACTTCTATGGTCTCTTTTTGTAACAATTTGTAAATATTATTCAAAATGTTTTGATTCACTTCCATGTCATCAATTGAAAGGAAAAACTTATATTTAAGATACACCCACCCACAACTTGATATGTATTTATGTAAGGTGTGAATTGAAGCAATAACATTTTCTCTCAAATGGTAAAAATCACGATGAAGTTATTTGCATATGAACTTTTTTCTTGAAACATAGCTATTAGGGAAGCATCCAAATGTAAGTGGTATTGGAGGAAATGAGGGGGTGACTTGGAGGCAACAAGTGCTCCTACCCATTTCTTGCCAGTCTAAAGTGTGTTTTTCTAGATGTGTTTCCAACTTTCCATAAACATGTCCTATGGAGATGCACTGGATAACAAAGACTTCCTTCTCTAGGAGTACTTATCCCACCAAATTTGCTTAGGACTTGCATCTGGAATCATGTTGTTTTAACATGCCATTTGGGTGGTGCTAACCACAACAAGAATGGAAACTCGGTGGATCTCTTAACACTCCTTAGTGTTCACCAATGAACAACTACTGGTTATAGTCAATGTTTTAAAAGTTGTGAGGGTTGTTTCAAGCTTGTTTAGTGCTGATCAATGGCTGTTATCATGATATACCTTGCTCAAAACTGCTTCTTCATGGCTATCCTGACTGTCCAACTTGCTCTACACACCTTAGTCTCCAAAGTTTGCAAGTTGTGACATCTATTTCTTTTAGCTGTTGAATATAAAAATGTCTCTTTTTTTGTTGCAAATGCATAGTACTGCTTTGTCATCACTTCCTAATATTTCTCTCACGCTGGCCAGTGATTGTAATGTGCCCAAAAGTGAAATTCATTTAGTGATGTCTATTATTTAGTGATGAAGAGGAAGACAACTTGCATGATTCACCTTTGCCTGCACAAGTTACTCTTCCTTCGGATAGGTCAAGGCCTATACCTAAGTGGGCTATCTTCACTCTTGTTGATGTGATAAAGTTTCTTGGTAGTCCATCTATGTGATATTACGAGGAATATCCCCTACCTCGATCCCTTACTACTCAAATTGCTGATTGCTTTTATGACAAATCGGATGCAACAAAGTTTCTTGCTGGTCGTTTGAACACTATGAAGAAAAAACTTCTCCACCACTTACCATTATTGCTTAAATTTCTGATGTCTCTACTAAACTACAACATCTCACTCTTAAATCTCTTTGGACCTCAGTCTCATTCGTTGATGATCTTGATGGCTTTATGAAGGAGTGATGTGGAGTTTAAGGGTAGTTATATGCCCCTTTGCTTAACAATAAGGGTGGAGTAAATTTTTGTGATCTTTTATTTAGTGACTTCTCTCTATGGTCCCTTGCTTAGCTCAAGGCAAGGGGATGTTGGAATTATTGGTGTTATTTGTATATGTGGCAATAATACATTCATATGTATCATCATGTACTTGTAATTATGGCTAAAGCCATATTTTATTTCATTTATTGTATACTAGGTTTATGGTTAAGGCCAGCCTAGTCAAACTTGATATGTAGGCTTAATAGGAAACCTCACTTGAGTTGTTTATAGATACACAACTCAAGCACTCATTTGTATCATCTCATCTAATGATCTTCTTGATATGAATGTGATTAGCTAAGGGCACTTATATTTGATGTTTTTCTCTTGTGATTGGCATTTTCTCTTGGGCACACTTGTGCATTTATGTTTTCAACGAACTTATGCTTGGCTTTTGCACTCTCCCTAGCACACTGGACTTATCTCTCTTTGGCTCACTTTTGAGGAGGCTATTTAGAATTTGGACGAGATTTGGTTCCATTGGTTCTCTTGTTGACCCTTATAAATCCCAACAAAGATGCTAGAAACCTCGGTTCCATCTTCAACTGCAAAATAAGATGGGTATCTCACAGTACATGTGATGGTGGTTCTTAGTAGTGTCATGTCCCCAACCCTTACTCGGAGGAGAGGACGCAACAACATCTATCAACCCGGGGAATCTAAGCCCCCATGAACATAATATATATAATGCTTTGAACTTAAAACACATAAATACACAGATGCATAATGAAAATGTACATGATATATACAGCGGAAGCAAATCATTCATTCAACACATTCATGCATTCTACATGTTCATGATAATTTCATAATAATTCATAAGCAAATACACTTGCAGAACTTAAATAAACAAGAGAATACTTATCTTTGAAAGACGCTTGTCCCACAACCAGCTATGTCACTGCAATGTTCCACCCAACCATAGGCTAGTGTGCTCTTTAATATATCAGCAACACTGCCACCCCCGAGACAGGCAATGGTTTACACTTAGCCAAATTCACATGAGACACGGCCAAGCCAACATATGGTTTTATCAGGCTACCAGCCAAGCCATCCTTCCAGTTGGGTTTATTAGGCTACCAAGGAGGTGGAAAGACTTACTGCTAAGCTAGTGAGCTCAACCCCAGAGCTATGAACACCCACATTGAATCTAGCTCAATTTCTAAACAATTACACACCCAACACAAGGAAGCATTCCCTTCTCTGCTACACAGTCTGTCAAGCCATGCCTTCCCTTCCAGTGCTATTCACGGAATGCAAAGAAGAAAACCAACCTTCTAGATTGGTCTGTGAGATTTTTTCACACACTAGGTTTATCAAGCAAGTCTAGACTCTTTTTCCATTCCTTCAATCAATTCAAATGCCAAACGTGGATGCACACACAGTGATATCAGTTTTGGGATTTATCAGAACGTAGCCGACGCCAGGGATTACATACACTCTGAACATTGCCGGCGCCAGACTGACTGCTGCAAAAATACCAAAAATGAAAACGTTGTTGGTCTTTCAAATCAAAGACACAAAAAATCGGATTCAAGGCAATCATGTTCAAGAAAACAACTAGAAGATTGGAGAAAACGTGAAAGAGAACAATTTCGAATAGGAAAACCAAAATCGTGAAAGGAACAAATTGCCGAACAGGGGAAATCATGAAGGGTTCAGACTTAGAATCATTTTTGCTTGCTTGCTGTTGCATGAATGCCCAATTGGGTTTCCAAAAACATTTTGCTCAATCCAAATCACGAGGGAAGGTGAAATGCTGCCGCATGAGGGAAAAGTGGTCGTTTTGGGTGTTTTCTTGCCCAATAAAATGTTTTTCCAGAATTGGTGCTCTGCCCAATTCGAATTTCTGCCCAC
Organism: Pseudotsuga menziesii; assembly: GCA_001517045.1. Lineage (NCBI taxonomy): Eukaryota > Viridiplantae > Streptophyta > Pinopsida > Pinales > Pinaceae > Pseudotsuga > Pseudotsuga menziesii. Next base: position 282,974 of record LPNX010050101.1, read on the forward strand.
TCTTCCAATCCCCCACTCCCTCATCCTTAGGAAAAATCATGCCCCCATCTCATTTAGTTGCGTTGACATAACCGGCTGTGGGTTTTTAATTAAAATTGCAAATTTAACATGATGTTTAGCTTTTTTAATGTCTAGCTAGCATAAAATACCATCGGCTCAACCATAATTGCCGAAACATAAACACTAAATCAATGGTGGGTCTTTTTCCTAGCTCCACACCATGATTATTTACATCATTTTATTTAAATGCAAACGAGGTCAAAACCAGAGTATTACAAGCAGTACATCACTAGATACATTGTCAAGCCCCAAAAATAAAATCCCAATAGCAAGGAAAAGAAATATTGCTCCAAGAGTAAGTCAAGGCAGGAATTTTATTGCTTTGTTACATTGAAAGTGTCACCAAGCATCACTTGAAATAAATGCCTATAGGAAACAATAGTTGTCCCATCATTCATCAAAGATTCTCCTTCAATAATAGTACTTATTTTCGGAGTAAGCTAGCTATGGAGCAATCCTCCCTCATCGGACGGAGGAGGAGCAAAGTTAGCGTTGACTTTGCTCCTCCTCCGTCCGATGGAGGGAGGATTNTTATTTTCCTCATATACTAAGTTACTTTAACAAGGCCATGATTTCTCACTTCCCATCAACATTGTTGTCTTCCAGTTTCAAGCATAAAGTAGTTCCCAAATAATGGGTTGATATCACCTTGCTAGGGTCAACAAGTAGCAATAGTTGTACTCTAAATCTATGTGAAGGAGTTAATGCATTTGAGGCTGGTCTTGATTGCTTGTAATTATTCTCACATGTTTGGGCCATTTTAATTTCAATAGAGCCACTTAAAGTTGTATTTGGAATAGGTATCACTTCTGCATTTTGTTCTCCATAAATTTACCTTTGTTATTTTTTTACTGTTTTCCTTGTTAAACTTGGTAAGCTTAATCGGTTTACCAAAACTCATCTCCTTGATCTTTCCTTCGTATGTGTTCGATTGCTTAAGGTTCTTGCTTCGAGAAGGTAAAAGAATACTTGGGTAAAAAACACTCGGGAAAGTAGTAGCCCTAGCCTTGGATAGAGTAGTTCATTGCTTGTTTCACTTCCGCTCTATCAAAACACCCTAGAGAATCAAATAGGCGACCATCAAAAGCATATGCAATGCATAAATAAGGATGTGCTATCATGAGTAATGGGTTATTATAACAGTGAGATTTACAGTTGTTGGAATTAATTACAATAATTTCTTATTTGTGAGTACACTTTCCATATGTTTATCATTTAAAGAGCCTACTTGCTAAGTTGTCTGCAACATGAATGATCTTGTACAACAAAGATATCCTCACTTCTAGATTTTCTTTGCTCTTTGAATATAATCCATGGACTTTAGGTTGTAAACAGTCTTTCACTTCCACTACAAAGCATCTCAGAACTAGAGCAACAACAATATCATTCTTGGTAGTAGAGGTATCATGTGGCTGAACCAATGTTTGTGCTTTTCCTGGGAAAGCACTAGATATTAGAGACCATAGCTTCCTACCTCAAAGGCTGCATTATGTACATTAAATTTACAAAATGAATCATAAACACGAGAATCTTCACTTCCACTCATAACCTCATAGTTGCTGTAGGGATCGGTGTGAGAGACACTGGTCTCCTCTGTAGGATCCTCAAATTCCAACACCCACATCTTCTGATCTTCTTCATTGAGTTTACCATATATTCAATCAGATATCTTCAGGAGAATTTTTACCACAAGTTTAACCAGATGGGGCTTGATTGATTGGTCAGGAGGGGGTGGTGATATTTCCCCCACTAGGGTTCATTCGTCCCCACCTCCCCGCAAAGTGTTTGTATATTTTGTCATGTTAAGCTGGTCTGGGCATGGTGTTTGCCACCAAATGCTAAATGGCATCCCAACTCTTGATAGGTAATGGGGGCACAAGCATATTATAGGAAGCATATTCATCAATGAGCATTGACAAACTCACTACCTCTAATAAAGTCTTCCACTGCTGGGATTCTTCTAGAGGGCCAAGAAAGTGCCTCTGATACCATTGTCATGAACCTAAAACTGTTATGGACCTAAGGACTGCAATAGCAGTGGGCTAATAGCAAGTTCAACATTTTAAGTTATAACAACAGAGTTTTGCAATAACAACAGTAGATTCAAGGATAAAAATAGTAATTTCAGCAATGACAACAGTAAATTAAGGAAAACCGAGTCTGGAATTTTGATTAGCACCATGTCTAACACTTGGAACAACTACTAAATAATAGAGATTTCAGCAGAGAGAATCCTTAAAAGATAAGGCAGATTGGCGACCATAAGCAAATAATCTGGAATATAACTGGAAATATGATATCAATTAGGGTTCTTATACCACTGTTATGAGCAAACCCTGAATTCTGTTATCATAATTGAAATCTGAGAAAATCTGGAATTAGATATGAAAATACTAAAACTAAAGCAACCCAAATTCTTAAATTAACAAGGAGATTAACTACAACAAAATATTTGACAGTTTTAAGAGTACAAACATCAAAGAAATGATCAATAGAAGCAATAACAAAATATCAGAGATCGCAGCCATAACTTAACACAGATTTTGAAGAAAAGACGTAAATATTAGCAGGAAATAGTTTGTTGTTGAAGATCATATAAGCAGACAATAAGTAAATTGAACATATACTCTCCTGAGAAGGTATGTACGCTACTAGCTCAGGCCAAATCCAAGGTAGTATGGATGCCGTTGTTGGAACAAATAATCTCATCCAACTACCTGCAATAGCAACTTCACTAAGGCTTCTACTCTAATGCCTAAGAGCCCGTTTATAGTTGGTTTGCCTAGATTTGTTTAGAAAATAGGCGTTACGATCCTTGATGAGTGACACTTATGAGTGGGAGTTATTAAACATCGAATATGAGGAGAGTTACAAATGATTTCATGAAGGAGATAGATATGAATGTGTGCATGCATAACAACAACCATTAATATGAACATGCATAGTCTAATCATTGAAGGTCTGAGCTTACTCAGGAAAGCAAAGGAGGATAAGTCGATTTGTGGTGTTAAGGTTACTGGGGCGATATCTCTATCCCATACCTTATTTGTTGATGAAGTTATTATTTTTGGTAAGGGCTCCTTATCTGAATGGGTGACCATCAAAGGTATTACTAATCTCTTCTACAATGTTTTGGGTATGTCTATCAGTATTTCAAAATCTTGTTTGAGACACTTTGGTATGGATGTTGTTTCGGTAAAATCTATTGAAGATGTGTTTTCCATGCGTAGTTGTAGGCTTGAGGATGGTTTTTCTTATTTAGGTTTTTTTCTAAAACCTAACTCTTATATCCGTTCTAATTGGGAGTGGCTTATAAAGAAGGTACAATATCGTATCAGTCGTTGGCACTCGAATTGGCTCTCGTTAGGGGGTCGATTGATTCTAATTAAGGCTGTGTTACAGTCTATTCCAGTCTTCTAGTTTGGTCTCTTCAAAGTTCTTGTTAGTCTGTTGGTTTCCCTGCGTAAGTCTATTTTCAGATTTCTTTGGAGAGGACTTCATAATTTTTGGAAATATCATCTGGATGAGTGGCAATCTCTTTCTTTGCCTGTCTCTTGGGGAGGCTGGGGTATTAAGCATTTGGGATTGTTCAATACTGCGCTTTGCACGAAGTCACTGTGGAGGGGTCTTACTTGCTCAAATTTATGGTGTTCCATCCTTAAATCGAAATATATCAATTGCCTGCCTGCCTGTTTGTGGCTGTGGAAACCTTTGTCCTCTTCCAGGCTCTCTTTAGTGATTTGGACTAGTCTGTGTTTGGCGTTGCCTTGTATAATGCGAGAGCTTTTTTGGATGGTTGGTAGGGGTAGTGATATCTCTTTCGGTCAGGATCGGATTGCTGGGATTATTCATGGCTCTTTCTCTGGTGATCTTCTTACTTGTCTTCATGATAGGGATATTTTCCTTCTGAGGCAGGTGGCGTTGTTCTGTGATTCTCAGTTCTTGGGTTGGAAGTCGGCTCTCTCTTTGGGCCTGAGTGGGAAGGTTGTTGAGGAATGGGACCTTTTTCTTGTTCAGTTAAAGGAGGTAGGCATTTCTCTTTACTTTGATTTGTATACGATGGTTTGGGCTGGCAATTCACAGAATGGTGTAGTCACTACTAGACTGGCCTATGTTTCATTACTCAATGTGCATTTCTCTTATCAGCCAACGTGGTGGTATTCGGTCCTGTGGAGAAAGAAGGTGGCTAGGAAGATTAAGTGCTTTGTGTGGCTAGCTCTCAATCACAAAATATTATCCTAGGACTGTCTTCAACGCAGAGGGTATCAGGGCCCGAGCAAATGCTATTTTTGTCTGGAGGCGGTGGAGACAGTGGAACATCTTTTCTTTTATATCTTGTTTTCAGATCTGTTTGGTCTCAGATTTGTTGCTCCGTTAACGTGCCCTGGGTGTGGGATGGTCCGGACCTATCTGGTTTCTCTTGGCTGTTGAGAGGCACCTTGCTGTTCCTCTGGAATGTGCTTTGCACTGTCTGTGGGTTCTCTGGTCCTCTAGGAATGATTTTTATCTTTTAGGGTTGCTCTATTGATGTCAATTGGGATGTCAAGAAGATTTTGTCTTCCTATGCTTTGTCTATTGCTGCTGAGTCTAGAAGGTGTTCCCGTATAGTTTCTATGCCTTGTCTGCATTTGGGAGATTTTGTCAGGTTCTTTGATGGTGTCGAGCAGAAGGGTAGATGTGGTGCGGGCATGGTGATTCTGTTGGGTAGAAATCACTTCTTCAGACTTCGCATGGGTGTGGGATTTGGCACAAATTCCAGAGCGGAGCTCTTGGCCCTCTGGGGGCTTCTTTTTTTGCTAAGACTCATGGTCTAATCCTACAACAGATTCTGGGGGACTCTAGAGTAATCATAGGTTGGGCTATGAAGAGAGGTGTTCTCCGGATTCCACCCTTGTCGTATTGGATTGCTAAAGTAAGAAGTTTGCTGGATGAGCACCCAGTTCTGGAATGTCATCATATTCATCGGGAATATAATTCAGCTGTTGATGCTCTCTCAAAACAGGCGCTCTTACTAGACCTGGGCTCGATCTTTTGGTCAGAATTCTATTGTGATTGTCTTTTAGTGGAGGGGGTTATGGAATGTTTCTAATCTTTTGACATGTCTCCCCTTTGGAAGGGTTTACTTCCACTATTTTGCCTGATCTGCATGCAGATTTTGCAGCCTGATAGTAATGGATTTTTGCTCTGTATGGTTATGGCTTTATGCCATTGATTCACGATATTGGATGATGTCTAGTTTTTTTTTGTTTTGATACCGGAGATGGGATGCTTTGTTTGAGACCTTGATGTCTTATGTTTTGGTACACCTTACCTGTTTCAAAGACTCTTTGGAGGATGTAACTGTGTTGGTCTATTTGACACAACCTTATAATATATATGGTTGTCTTTTTCTGCTAAAAAAAAAAACATGCATAACATTAGCCATTAATGCGAGGATGCACTAGTAAACCCATTATGCTAAGACAAGGTCAAAGATGTTCCCAAATAAATTTTCATCAATGATAGAGTGGATTATTTCTAAACATCACAACACCTTAGAAACATGGCAAAAAGCTAATAATAAACAAATACTTGGGGTCTTTTTTGGTAGATATAATAACTCCAACAATTTCAAAGACAACCCATGGGCCCAACAAAGACGCCCCAGGTTTTTATGTTAGGGCCCACCTTTTTTTCACTTCCCAAAAGGACCCTTCTCCACATTTTTTTGGGAGGGGTGGGGATCTGTTTGTGATCAGAAAAAATAGATAATGCATGTAAGCACGGGAAAGTGTCAAAACCCCAAATTTTTCAAAAATTTAAAAACTTTTAAATAGCATAATTGTATGTTAATACAATCGTTAAACACCGTTTAGTTAATGCTATTTACTTTGTAACTGTAAGATCATTACGTGGTTGGAATGAAAGTTGAGTTTATCTTTCTTCAGTTTTCTAATTGTTCTCTGTTTACAACAGCATGTGGATAAACTACGTTAGACTGGGCTTACTTAGCTGTAAAGCTAACGCACACAGTTTTCCTTTATCTTACAGATTGACAGGTAAAGTTTTTGGGATTGCTGCTAACAGATCATTCTAGAGTAAAATAAATCATATGCTGTTTCAAGTGCTTTCAGTAGAGAACTAAATGCATGTTAAACGGACTATTCAGCTTCTACAGGTATAGCTTCCTTTATTTCATTTTTGATATAAAGCGAAATATGATGATAAAGGTTTAAATACACTAGAGATAAGAATTGTCATTTCCCAATATATCTATGAACTCTTCAATTG
>LPNX010050102.1:8066-23987 GCA_001517045.1 Pseudotsuga menziesii
ATTATCCTTAGTAACTTAATAGGGTCTACCCACCTTGGCTTCATTAGGAGTTGAGCCTTAACGGAGGAGTCAAGAACAAGGTGATAGCCTTGACTCGCGACTTGCCCCCAAGGACACACCGAGTGGCTTGAATATTTCTGCCATGTGACCTAGGTGTGTAAAAGGCGGCAACACTTTTTGGCGCCGTTGCTGGGGATAAATCTTTTTATTCCTGAGTACGACTTAGCTTAACTTTTTTCTAAACAACTAAAAAGATAAAAAAAACTTTTGATTGATCTAGTCTTTAAAAAACATAAAAATTAAAACTCGATCCATCTAGCGACTCCACTGTCCAACATCCCTTCAAAAATTTCTACCCGAAGAAATCGCCGACAATTATTCAATCCTCTCTGTGATCCCGAGAGGTTTATTAGGGAAAGATTGAATAGGCAGACTTCTTGTAGAAACCTTGAAGCTTTAGGAGACCAATCCCTCACATATTTGTAGAGAGTCATGTTCATGAATCTCAAGAAATGATGGAATTTTACAAACCCCTTGACTTTTCTCAGATAGCAGGTAGTCCTCATTACATTCTAAATGATGCCATCAAGAAGCTCCCCAGGTTCGAGGGAAATAATGCTACCACTGCCAAGACTCATCTCTGAAAATTTGAAAGGCACCTAGTTAGTTACTGCAATAATGTTGCCTCTAACCATGAAGATATCAAAATGAATCTCTTTGCTTTATCCTTAGAGGATGATGCTGCAGAATGGTATGAAAACCTTGGTGATGATTCATATAAAACCCTTAATGAATTCCTAGCAGGTTTTAAGAAGAATTGGGGGGAAAAGAAAGAACCAAGACATCTGCTTGCTGCCCTCCATAACATAAAGAAGATGGAGAATGAAACCATTGATGAATTTAATACTACGTTCAGGCATGTGGTTGCGGACCTCCCTAGAGAAATCAAGCCAAGGGATTCCTCCATCCTCATATACTACATTGAAGCTTTCACTGGTGATTTGAGGTACCAGTTAAGGGACAAAGAGCCGGCCGATCTAAAAACTGCTCAGGAATTGACCGAAAAAATAGAAAGGAATATGCAGTCCTCAGGAAAATCCAACATTCCAGATTACACTAGGGGAAACACTTCGTACGATGAAGAGAAAGGAAAGACCATTGAATTAGAGGAAAAGGCAACCTCTAAAGACCCCATGCAAAAGGTAACTAGCCTACTTGAGAAATTCATGACAGACCAGTCCGCACAATTGAATAAAATCCAAATAGAATAGTCACACTAGAGAGAAATAATGGACCCGGGAATTTTCAGCCAAAACAGAATCAAGTGTATCAAAAGAAGTATCCTCAGCAAGAGCCTCGGATTCCAAACCAGTTAGACTCAACTAACCTGGTAGATGAAGTAATTCCATGCTGTAGACCTTGTGAGAAATTCCACCTAGAAAGTACTTGCTACATAGCAAACTAGGTTATAGAACATGCGATGGCGGAGGTCAGTAATCAGGAAACAACATCAGGCGAGTCTGATCATGTGTACATGGTAGGTCGAACCTATCCTCTATCAAACCAGCATTGGCAGCAGTCCATGGATTATGGTTTCTTGAAGGATCTCCTGTCTAACGTTTATGGTGGAATGCCTCCTCCGGAAGCAATTAAGGAAATGAAGGAGGCTGGGCTCAAGGGAGCTGTATATCAAAGAAGAGAAAAGCAATCATCATCTAAATAGTATAAGCCTGATGATTAAACCATTGCAAAATATTATAGTGAAACTTATGATGAAAACTATAATATACATGATGGAAGTCCTATGTGTTCTCCATATAATGATGACAGTCCGGATGGTTTACTACCTTGTGACCTTTTCTCTGAAGAGGATGAGTATGAAAATGAGGACAAGTATAGCTTAGAGCATGATACAAGTGACGAAGACTCCCTTATCCCCGACAAAGATGTTGATGAGGAGTCCTAGACATTCATGGAAAATCTAGTCTATGACATGAATAAAGTGGAAAATAATGAACCGGAAACCTTTGATGGTTTTGTTGATTTTTCTGTCTATGGCATATCTAAAAGAGAGAGCATGGACCATGTGGTATTGGGAAACTTTGATATGAAAAAGGAGCATGTAGTTTATCCATATGATCATTCAGAGTCATATCATGCACATCCACAGAAACGTATCAATAATGAATACATGGAGAAGCAGTGTTGTGAAAAGACAGATGTGATGCAGTTATTCGAATATCGGTCTCGACTATCATCTTTACATATAGAGTTTCGGGGAATTGTAATAACTATTCTAGCATGAGCCACTTGGGGTTTATACAGTGAAATATCATTCAGTAAGCCTTGATGATCAGTATGATGGTGTAGTCAATCTGCCTCATCATTTTGATTTGTACATCAACCCTGTCCAATGATGGATAGAAGTAGCTTGCACAAGAACTTACCACTTTGGGAGGAATTTCGATGAAATTATTCATGCCTATGATTTCCCATCAATCCCGCCCCTTCCGGATCATCACGCAGGTTTGCATTTTCTGAATAAAGTATCCTTCCTTTGGCTGGTAACCAAAGACAAGGATTTTTTTTTTTATATATTAATAAAATGCTTAGGTGGTTACATTGGATTTTTTATTACACTTAACCCCTTTTTTATATCATGCTTAGAGTAGGAAAATAAGCTCCTTGAAAGAGGGCATTTATTTTCTGCATTTCTACTTAGCTATAATAAAACTTTGCTTCTTTTAGTTAGTGACATTTAATTTGTTTAAATAAATCAACTTAATGGTTCATTTGGTTTTTTATAAAACTTGTGCTACTGAGGTTTTTCTTGTCAAGTTGAGATGTTTTTACAGGGTATATATACCATAGATTCTGGTGTTCTCATATCCTCTCCTTTCCTTAAAGACCAGATCGAGCACACATCCCACAGTTGGAGCCAGAATGTTGCCACCTAAGTTGTACTTAGTGGTTTTTATCAAGTGAGCCCGGTGAACCGGACAGGGTTAACTTGTTCGGACTTCAAAAGACCTGTGGAAGCACTTCTGGGAAGTGCTTGTTGTATCATATCACATGTTCATACCCCATGGGGGAATTGTAATAAATATTCTAGCATGATAGCATCTATAAAAGACTTGGTCTCTTAGACTTCATTTGTCAATTCGACCAGCCCAGGGTGTTTTTTCCCTTGGTTATTATTGGTTGTTGAATAAACGACTGATAATTTCTGAGTTTTTCACTCCATACCTCCAAAGTTGGGGTGGTTGGCTTGGAATTTAGGCCTATTGAGGTTATTAGAGTCTATGTGTCAATGTATAATCATGCTAGACATCATTTTTGAGTCATATGAACATGTCTAAGTCCCCTAGGTGTTTTTCAATTTTTCAATTTTTTAGTTTTTTCAGTGTTTTTTATTAAAATTTGATTTTTCGAAAACTTAGTCTATTTTTTAATAGTTTAATTGGAAAAATTGATTTTGTAATAAAAGTGGGCCAAATAATCGGTTTTTATCATGTAGGTCCTCATTTTCAAGCTAATAGCACCATGTAAACCCGTGGACCCACTGTTTCCTAGTTTTGAGTGATTTTCCATCACTAAGGTCAAAAAGCCCCAAAAATCAATTATTGATGATTTTAATTAATAAATTGATGAATAATGGAGCAAATCCAAAATCACAGATCAGTGGATTCTCAGCCGATTTGATTGAAATCAGTTAGATCTAAAGCAGATTGACTGGATCTCACAAATCCTTGACTGAAGGAGGTGATCAAATCAGGTCCAGAGTTGATCTTGAGCATCCTTTATGGGGAATTTCGCCCTCCCTCTCTCCTCCACACGTTTTTGGCTCAACTGGATGAGTTTTGTTGGATTCTTCAGTGAACAGGTTGAGGTGTCAGTTAAATTAGCCCCTTGATTGACAGTTGCACTCAATGAGACTCGGATCTGGCTCAGCTAGACATAGATCAGGCATTGATGAACTCTCCATTACTTGATTTCACTTGATTCAATGAGTAATTGCGCCCCCCCTGGGCTGGATGGCCTGTAAATTGTATATATCCTGCTTGAGGCTCTCTCTTCCAAGCTAGTTAGAGATGGATTGAAGGGATTGCCATTGTAAATCTATATTTGATCTTTATTTGTGAATAAATAAGCTTTGGAGGATACACTGTGTAGTGCTTTTGATTGTGTGGATGCTCAATGTTATGCTGCTGATGTGGTAGCTGCAACTTCTTGCCAAATTCTGTGCTGTTTTTGTGCTCTGGCTTCAAGGATTCGTCTGAATATAGTAAGTGTATAAACTAGGAAATATCAATTGTTTAATCTTGTTTATTCATATGATGTATGCTAAAAAATCTTAGTTATATGCTTAAATAAGGTTATTTCTGCATAGTCTCTCTTTTTTGTTGCTTTATACTTCCATATCCAAATCTCATGAGGTTTGTACAGGCTTGTGTTATTTAGTTGCAAGTTCTTGATTGGATGAGGGTGTGGATCTAGATTGACTCCTTTCCTATCCAATAAGCTCAAGACTCTATCCCGCAGCACTCCACGAAAGGGCCTCCTTCCAACTTTCTCCATTCAAGCAACGATTCGACCTTCTCTCCTCTTCTTCTCATTTCTACAAAAATAAACACTTTACCTGGTTACTTTCTCAGTTCATATCTGTGATTTCATTTGGATCAGTTTCGTCAAAGTAAAATATACATAGATATAATTTTTCATAGCTCATATCCTAGATCTTGCACTTAAAAAAGTTTCATAAGCATCCTAGATCTAGCTGTAAGGAAATCGTCTTTTTTGCATGAATTTTAAAGAAAAGTTGTAGATCACATGCATTATATTTCCTTTCTCTATTACAAAATTTAATATTCTACAATATCAATGCAATTTAATTTCCTGCAGAAACTACAAGTCAAGATCCCAAGGAAAGCTTGCTTTCCTTGGTTCCTTTTTCGCCGATTTAGCTAGTTTAACTTCATTATTTTTTGAGATAAAGTAGGCTGATCCAAAGGTACTCTTAAAGTGCTTTTGGGAATATGTTATTTTAACTTGCTTGCTTTCCTTTAGAAGGTCTGACAGAAAGAAAAGGTCAGGGGATTTCCGTCGGTGTCCTTCTTGTGCTTTTCCTCATTTCTTTTTTAAACTAGTATTGATCTAATCTACAGGGTAGGATAATTTATTTCATTATTAATTCCATACTCCATATATTACATTTCAAATTAATCGTAATACTCACCCCACGATTTCCAGAGTGACCCAAAAGGGGAAAGAGATTCGTGGTAGGATTAATTAAGAAACTAGAATTGTGTATCTGTTTGCTTTTTTCTATCATTTGTTTATCAGCAACTATAAAACTAACCCCTCCTCAATTCCCCAATTGAGATCCACTTGGATCGAAAGAGGTTCTTGGAGGCTTTTCTTTTAAACAAGAATACACAGTTTAAAACTTATTAAAATTTACAAGACTCCAGTGTGTATGCTCCGCACTTGGGTGCGGTTCGTCCGGTCAGTCAAGCTTTATCAAAAGCACTTGGGTGACTAGTATAATAAGGACTCACTATCCCCAACTGACAAACCATCAGGTGAAAATCCAACACCTCGATCAAACCTTTACGGTGGCAAAATACCCAAAGGAAGCGAGAACTTCTGAAAAGTGACCTCGGGGCGCCGAACTCTATCACACCCTAACGAGTGCATTACGAACAATAGCCCCAGAGACTCCATTTCAGCCCACATATTCCTTGTGGGTAGCCGTGAAGGTTTAGTTTTGGACATACTCCAAGTACTCTCGGGTATATCTAGAGTCCCCCCTTAGCCTAATTTAATCAACCCATACTTCAATTTTAACTTAAAACATACCAAGATGCAATCGCAAAACATTCACGCCGAGCACATGCAAGAACATTGATCTTTTTGATTTGACTCCATTCTAAGGCATTGGTCATTTTTTGCTTTATATATATATATATATATATATATTGTGTATCATCTTTGTGCTTCCATGTGTTTATCATCATATCTTGTCATATTTAATTGTCTATAGTTAAAATATTCAAACTCCTAAATAACGGATTCAGTTTAACATGACCACACTAAGAAATCATCCTTAGTGACTTAGTAGGGTCTACCCCCCTTGGCTTCGTTAGGAGTTGAGCCTAAACGGAGGAGTCAAGAACAAGGTGACAGCATTGACTCAAGACTTGCCCCCAAGGACACACCGAGTGGCTTGAAGATTTCTGCCACATGACCCAGGTGTGTGAAAGGCGGCAACACTTTTTAGCGTCGTTGCCGGGGATAAATATTTTTATTCCTGAGTACGACTTAGCTTAACTTTTTTCTAAACAACTAAAAAGATAAAAAAAAAAATTGATTGATCTAGTCTTTAAAAAACATAAAAATTAAAACTTGATCCATCTGGCGACTCCACTGTCTAACATCCCTTCAAGAATTTCTACCCGAAGAAATCGCCGACAATTATTCAATCCTCTCCCTGATCCCGAGAGGTTTATTAGGGAAATATTGAATAGGCAGACTTCTCGTAGAAACCTTGAAGATTTAGGAGACCAATCCCTCTCAGATATCCATCACATATTTGTAGAGAGTCATGTTCACTAATCTCAAGAAATGATGGAATTTTACAAACCCCTTGATTTTTCTCAGATAGCAGGTAGTCCTCATTACATTCCGAATGATGCTATCAAGAAGCTCCCCGCGTTCGAGGGAAATAATGCTACCACTGCCAAGACTCATCTCCGAAAATTTGAAAGACAGCTAGTCAGTTACTGCGATAATGTTGCCTCTAACCATGAAGATATCAAAATGAAGCTCTTTGCTTTATCCTTAGAGGATGATGCTACGGAATGGTATGACAACCTTGGTGATGATTCATATAAAACCCTTAATGAATTTTTAGCAGGTTTTAAGAAGAAGTGGGGGGAAAAGAAAGAACCAAGACATCTGCTTGCTTTCCTCCATAACATAAAGAAGATGGATAATGAAACCATTGATGAATTTAATACTAGGTTCAGGTGTGTGGCTGCAGACCTCCCTACAGAAATCAAGCCAGGGGATTCCTCCATCCTCATATACTACATCCAAGCTTTCACTGGTGATTTTAGGTACCAATTAAGGGACAAAGAGCCGACCGATCTAAAAAATGCTCAGGAATTGGCCAAAAAAATAGAAAGGAATATGCAGTCCTCAAGCAAATCCAACATTCCAGGTTACACTAGGGGAAACACTTCGTACAACAAAGAGAAAGGGAAGGCCATTGAATTAGAGGAAAAGGTAACCTCTGAAGACCCCATGGAAAAGGTAACTAGCCTGCTTGAAAAATTCATGACAGACTAGTTTGTGCAATTGAATAAAATCCAAACAGAATAATCACACTAGAGAGAAATAATGGACCTAGGAATTTTCAGCCAAAACAGAATCAAGTGTATGAAAAGAAGTATCATCAGTAAGAGCCTATGATTCCAAACCAGTTAGACTCAAATAACATGGTAGATGAAGTAATTCCATGGTGTAGACCTTGTGAGCAATTCCACCCACAAAGTACTTGCTACATAGCAAACCAGGTTATAGAACATGGGATGGTGGAGGTCAGTAATAAGGAAACAACATCAGGTGAGTCTGATCATGTGTACATGGTAGCTCGAACCTATCCTCTATCAAGCCAGCATTGGCAGTAGTCCACGGATTACGGTTTCGAGAAGGATCTCCTGTCTAACTTTTATGGTGGAATGCCTCCTCCGAAAGCAATTAAGGAAATGAAGGAAGCCAGGTTCAAGGGAGCTGTGTATCAAAGAAGAGAAAATCAATCATCATCTAAATAGTACAAGCCTAATGATGAAACCATTGAAAAATATTATAGTGAAACTTATGATGAAAACTGTAATATACATGATGGAAGTCCTATGTGTTCTCCATATAATGATGACAGTCCGGAAGGTTTACTACCTTGTGACCTTTTCTCTGAAGAGGATGAGTATGAAAATGAGGACAAGTATAGCTTAGAGCATGATACAAGTGACGAAGACTCCCTTATCCCCGACAAAGATGTTGATGAGGAGTCCTGGACATTCATGGAAAATCCAATCTATGGCATGAATAAAGTGGAAAATAATGAACCGGAAACCTTTGATGGTTTTGTTGATTTTTCTGTCTATGGCATATCTAAAGGAGAGAACATGGACCATGTGGTATTGGGAAACTTTGATATGAAAAAGGAGCATGCAGTTTATCCATATGATCATTCATAGTCATATCATGCAGAGCCACACAAACGTATCAATAATGAAGACATGGAGAAGCAGTGTTGTGAAAAGACAGATGTAATGCAGTTATTAGAATATCAATCTCAACTATCATCTTCACAAATAGAGTTTCCTCATGACTTGGAGCTGCTTGGGTTTTATACACTGAATTATCATTCGGTAAGCCTTGATGATCAGTATGATGGTGTAGTCAATCTACCTCATCATTCTGATTTGTACATCAACCCTATCCAATCATGGATAGAAGCAGCCTGCGCAAGCACTTATCAGTTTGGGAGGAAGTTTGACGACATTATTCATGCCTATGATTTCCCATCCATCCCACCCCTTCCGAATCATCACACATGTTTGCATTTTCTGAATAAAGCATCCTTCCTTTGGCTGGTAACGAAAGACAAGGAAATTTTTTTTTATATTAATAAAATGCTTAGGTGGTTACATTGGATTTTTTATTGCACTTAACCCCTTTTTTATATCATGCTTAGAGTAGAGAAATAAGCTCCTTGAAAGAGGGCATTTACTTTCTGCATTTCTACTTAGCTATAATAAATTTTTTCTTCTTTTAGTTAATTACATTTATTTTGTTTAAATAAATCAACTTAATGGTTCATTTGGTTTTTTATAAAACTTGTGCTACTGAGGTTTTTCTTGTCAAGTTGAGATGTTTTTACAGGGTATATAAACTAGATATTCTGGTGTTCTCGTATCCTCTCCTTGCCTTAAAGACTAGATCGAGCACATGTCCCACAGTTGGAGCCAGAATGTTGGTACCTAAGTTGTACTTAGTGGTTTTTATCAAGTGAGCCTGGTGAACCGGACATGGTTAACTTGTTTGGACTTCAAAAGACCTGTGGAAGCACTTCTGGGAAGTGCTTGTTGTATCATATCACATGTTCATACCCCATGGGGGAATTGTAACAACTATTCTAGCATGATAGTGTCTTTAAAACACTCGGTCTCTTAGACTTTATTTGTTAATTCGATCAGCCCAGGGTGTTTTTTCCCTTGGTTATTATTGGTTGTTGGATAAACAACTGATAATTTTTGAGTTTTTCACTCCATACCTCCAAAGTTGGGGTGGTTGGCTTGGAATTTAGGCCTATTGAGGTTATTAGAGTCTATGTGTCAATGTATAAGCATGCTAGAAATCATTTTTGAGTCATATGAACATGTCTAAGTCCCCCTAGGTGTTTTTCAATTTTTCAATTTTTTAGTTTTTTCAGTGTTTTTTATTAAAATTTAATTTTTCGAAAACTTAGGCTATTTTTTAATAGCTTAATTGGAAAAATTGATTTTGTAATAAAAGTGAGCCAAATAATCGGTTTCAGTCATGTAGGTGCTCATTTTCAAGCTAAGAGAACCATGTAAACCCATGGACCCATTGTTTCCTAGTTTTGAGTGATTTTCCATCACTCAGGTCAAAAAGCCCCAAAAATCAATTATTGATGATTTTAATTAATAAATTGATGAATAATGGAGCAAATCCAAAATCACAGATCGGTGGATTCTCAGCCGATTTGATTGAAATCAGACAGATCTAAAGCAGATTGACTAGATCTGACAAATCCTTGACTAAAGGAGGTGATCAAATCAGATCCAGAGTCAATCTTGAGCATCCTTTATGGGGAATTTCACCCTTACTCTCTCCTCCACACTTTTTTGGCTCAACTAGATGAGTTTTGGTGGATTCTTCAGTCAACAGGTTGAGGTGTCAGTCAAGTAAGCCCCCTGGTTGACAGTTGCACTCAATGAGACTCAAATCTGGCTCAGCTGGACACAGATCAGGCATTGATGAACTCTCCATCAGTTGATTTCACTTGATTCCATGAGTAATTTCACCCCCCCTGGGATGGATGTCCTGTAAATTGTATATATCCTGCTTGAGGCTCCCTCTTTCAAGCTAGTTAGAGATGGACTGAAGGGATTGCCATTGTAAATCTGTATTTGATCATTATTTGTGAATAAATAAGCTTTGGAGGCTATACTGTGTAGTGCTTTTGATTGTTTGGATGCTCAGTGTTATGCTACTAATGTGGTAGCTGCAACTTCTTGCCAAATTCTGTGCTGTTTTTGTGTTCTGGCTTCAAGGATTCGGCTGAATCTGGTAAGGGTATAAACTAGGAAAGCTAGATTGTTTAATCTTGTTTATCCATATGATGTATGCTCAAAAATCTTAGTTATATGCTTAAATAAGGCTATTTCTGCATAATCTCTCTTTTTTGTTGCTTTATACATCCATATCCAGATCTCACGAGGTTTGTGCAGGCTTGTGTTATTTAGTTGCAGGTTCCTGATTGGATGAGGGTGTGGATCTAGATTGACTCCTTTCCTATCCAATAATCTCAAGACTCTATCCCTTAGCACTCCATGAAAGGGCCTCCTTCCAGCTTGCCTCCTTCCAGCTTCCTCCATTCAAGCAACGAATCGACCTTCTCTCCGTGTCTTCTAATTTCTACAAAAATCAACACTTTACCCGGTTACTTTCTCAGTTCATAGCTGTGATTTCATTTGGATCTGTTCCATCAAAGTAAAATATACATAGATCTAAATTTTCATAGCTCATATCCTATATCTTGCACTTAAAAAAGTTTCATAAGCATCATGGATCTAGCTGTAGGGAAATCGTCTTTTTTGCATGAATTTTAAAGAAAACTTGTAGATCACATGCATTAGATTTCCTTTCGCTGTTACAAAATTAAATATTCTGTAATATCAGTGCAATTTATTTGGATGAAAAAACTGCAAGCCAAGATCCCAAGGAAAGCTTGCTTTTCTTGGTTCCTTTTTCGCCGATTTAGCTAGTTTAACTTCATTATTTTTTGAGATAAAGTAGGCTGATCCAAAGGTACTCTTAAAGTGATTTACGGCATATTTTATTATAACTTTATTTCTGTCCTTTATCAGGTCTAATAGAAATAAAAGGAATATGCTTTCAGAAGTGGTCTCAGGAGCGTTCAAATCCCCCTAGGGGTCTCCCTTTTCACCAAAAATCTTAAAATCTTTGCAAAATTGTAAAAAACTTGGTTTCAGACTATATAAGGACCAATAAAGTTATTATTTATCAGTTCTTTGATATTGTAACCGCTGTAATAAAATTATTCTTTGAATATGCTCTTTCAAGCTCTTTCCCCATCCCCCCTGGGGGGATTTGCGTCGGTGTCCTTCTTGTGCTTTTCCTCATTTCTTTTTTAAACTAGTATTGATATAATCTGCAGGGTAGGATAATTTATTTCATTATTAATTTCATACTCCATATCTTACTTTTGAAAGTAATCGTAATACTTACCCCACGATTTCTTGAGTGACCCGAAAGGGGAAAGAGATTCATGGTAGGATTAATTAAGAAAATAGAATTGTGTATCTATTTTCTTTTTTCTATCATTTGTTTATCAGCAACTATAAAATTAACCCCTCCTCGATTCCCCGATTGAGATCCACTTGGATCAAAATAGGTTCTTGGAGGCTTTTCTTTTAAACAAGAATACACAGTTTAAAACTTATTAAAATTTACAAGACTCCATTGTGTATGCTCTGCACTTGGCTGTGGTTCATCTGATTAGTCAAGCTGTATCACAAGCACTTGGGTGACTAGTATAATTAGGACTCACTCTCCCCAACTGACAAACCATCAAGTGAAAATCCAACACCTCGATCAAACCTTTACGATGGCAAAATACCCAAAGGAAGCGAGAACTTCTGAAAAGTGACCTCAGAGCACCGATCTTTGTCACACCCTAATGAGTGCGTTACGAACAATAGCCCCAGAGACTCCATTTCAGCCCACATATTCCTTGTGGGTATCCGTGAAGGTTTAGTTTTGGACATACTCTAAGTACTCTCGGGTATATATGGAGTCCCCCCTTAGCCTAATTTAATCAACCCATACTTCAATTTTAACTTAAAACATACCAACATGCAATCACAAAACATTCACTCCAAGCACATGCAAGCACATTGATCTCTTTGATTTGACTCCATTATTAAGGATCTGGTCATTTTTGCTTCATATATATATTGTTTATCAGCTTTGTGCTTTCGTGTGTTATCTTCGTATCTTGTCATCTTTAATTGTTTATAGTTAAAATATTCAAACTCCTAAATAACTGATTCAGTTTAACATCACCACACTAAGAAATCATCCTTAGTAACTTAATAGGGTCTACCCCCCTTGGCTTCATTAGGATTTGAGCCTAAACAAAGGAGTCAAGAACAAGGTGACAGCCTTGACTCAAGACTTTCCCCCAAGGACACACTGAGTGGCTTGAAGATTTCTGCCACATGACCCAGGTGTGTGAAAGGCGCCAACATAGCCTACCGTATTAAAGCCTACATGTTTGAAATATTATAGGGCCATAGAACATGTTTTGGACTGGTCATTAATAAGCAAGCCAGATGAGATAGACTTATTTAATAAATGCAATGATATGATATGTGTATAAGTGGTGAAAGCCACCAAAAAAGAGAAGAGGCTTATAGAATCTCTAAATAAAGAGTGATATTTTAAAAGTTGAAAAATAAACAACTAGATCTAAACACATGACTATCAAGGAGCTTGAATAGAATATTGTCAAATTAAGTGCAAAACCTGGGGATGATTCTCAAGTCAAAGATTTAATAGCTACAAAATAGAATGAAATATAAAATCTAAAAAGTCATCTAAATATCCCAACAGTACATCCACTTCATACTACTAAAATACATCAAATAAAAATGAAAAAATAGCAGTTATTAGCTATTGTGGCAAAGAAAAGAGTTGAAGTAGAAGAGAAGGATGAAAATATTGTTGAATTGACTTCTTGGATAGATACCCTTCGATATAATAGGGATAAAAAATACCAACCTTTACCAACATCCACCATAACCTCACAGGTAACCAAGCATGTACAAATGCAATCAAATACAAAGAAAGAGATGTTGGAAGCTTCTACCAAGCCACCACCACTTGAAATATTTGATTTAGATGATATGGAGGAAGATCAAACTCTAGTTGAACCTACTAAAAATGTAGAATATGTAAAAACTTAGCTCAAGTGGATGGAAGATTATGTCGACCAAAAGAATAACATAATTGCAGATATGGAGCATGAAGTAAGAAAAAAGGAAGATGATCTAACTAATTTTGAAAGAGAGGTAGATGAATTAAAAATTCACGTTACATCACTGATAATAGAGTCCCAAGGAGAATATATTCTTAGGATAAAAATGCAAGAAATTTGGGACAAAATTTCCCAAATATTTAATGAGCAATGGGAATTTATGAACTTAATGACAACTCAAATGGAAGTATAAAAGTTTACAATTGTTGAGATAAAATAGGTGAATGCCACACTGGGAGATAATCCTACACAAGCTATGCAAAAATGGATTACTTCAACATCTTGAATAACCAGTAAATAGAAGATTTGCAACTTACCAACTGAACACAAATGATGAAGATTGCAAAAAAAATGATGATAAAGAAAACACTATGTATAGTGATGCAAAATAGTACAAATGTATTTTCTTGATTATATTAAATATTTTTAAATATGATTTAATGGGGTTACAAAGCTTGGGTTTCCCATACTTTAAGGTGGGAATGCAAAATTCTACCCAAAAGAAGAATATATGAGAAAGCTAAGGGATAAAAGAAATCAAGAACCTAAACAAGATATGGAAGAGTTTATTAGTGGAAATCATACATTTGAAAGGTTAATACCTCCTTTTCATATATGGACAATGCTTAAAGTAATTTTTAAGGAGGAATTACCCCTTACACATCAAATAAATTTAGAAGGAGAGTTATCATTAGAAAATTTAAAAGCCAATAGAATTATAGTAGGAAGAGACTAGAATTTGGTATTGAGGTATCATATATTGTATTTACCACCTGAGCAGAAGCACACTCAACAAATTAATTCTAGGTCATCATCACGACAGTAGGTAGATCAACAGAACCCTCTCTTCATCTCAACAAGCTACTCCTGCACCTCAACAACATGCCAAAAAAGTGTCAATGCAGCAACAGGATGGAAACCAATTCCTATGGAATGTATTCCCCTTACAGACACTATATAGGCTTGAAATCTATAATGAACTACTCCATCACATTGGACATTTTGGAATTCCAACTAGTTATCCTACACCTCCAGGTCAAGTACGTATGCATGGTCAACAGTCACTAGTTCGACGGAATAAAAAGGGTGTAGTACACAACAAGAACTAAAATTTACTTTGTATATATGTAATATTTTGATGTAAAAAAGTGAATAGTTAAAAAATATTACTTTCAGTTCGGATTCAAATCATTTATAAATTGTATTCAGGCACCTCTGAGTCCTATATAATATAAGCTTAGTAAACGAGAAAAAGGATGGAAATTTTAAAATAAAAAGTATTCTTTATTCTATAGTTGAGTCAGTGCATACTTGATTCCAGATAAGATGTACTTGGCCTTGTTGATCTTAATAAACCTAAATTATTGATTAAAATCTTATTCATTGGCTATTTATCTATCTTCCGTCTTGAACCAGATGAAATTGAAGAAGAAAATTACTCTTTCTTGATAGGAATTCTACATCATAAACTCTATTACACAACTTTGTTTCGTCAAGCTTAATTCCGTAACTGTACCTTTCCGCAAACTATCTTTCCGCAATTGATTACGCAAATTATCTTTCTCGAACTACTACTGCAATACGCCTTCCACAATTATATTTCTGCAGCTTTAACAAGATTTCATGTTTGCATTGCAGGGACCATTCTCGACCGTTAATCTCTTGCAACTTCTTCCTTATCTGCTGATATGTGATCAAGTGCGAAACTTCACTTTAACTTTGTGGACCTCTTATCTCCTATGCAGGTTCACTTCGTGAATTATTTCCTTGTCGTTGATTCTCATCAACCTCCAATCTCCATCATATGATCTAAAATCATATGGACGATTTTTTTTGCGTGTCGGCTTTAACTAGCACGTAATCTTTCCACTAATATTCATCGACAACTGTAGATCTGTCTAAGTTTCATTTTTTAAAATCAAACTATTATAGTCAAATTAATTAGTGAAAAGATAAATTTCATTCCTGTTGCATTCAACTGAGCACGTCTCGTTCTTCATGGATTTTTGGTATTTCTATCAAGATTATAGATTCATATACACCGAGAATTAAAACATACTTCTTGTTATTGAAAAGAATACATAGGATATTCGAATACATACAGAGGGTTGAAACTCTATTCTTCATTCAATCAACAACCCTTAGATCAATTACATTCAATACTTAAATATAACTCTTCAAACCTATCGGATCTGAATAACCAAGATTTGAGCCTATAAGAAAGTAAATCTATAATAAACCCTATCCTTGAGCAACCCCTTGCAAGATTCAAGGGAATTTTTGGAAAATTTCCATTGATATAATCAAACTAATCCTATCTATAAAACCAAATTCAAGTAATTGACAACTAATCCTATCCTTCTAGAAATCATTACATGGAAGTAGAATAATAGCATTGTCTGCTTACATTAGAGGAAATTTCAACTCAAAATGGGCCTTTTAATTTTAAATCAAATTCCATGTCATCATGTGTTAGCCAATGAAATTTATTTAAATTTGAAATACTGTATAGGTCTTAAACACCTTTTTAATATAAATTTGGGGATAGG
>LPNX010050102.1:24006-86113 GCA_001517045.1 Pseudotsuga menziesii
CGAGTACCCACTCGGAATACTTTTGACAGACGCCACTACCCCAAAAATAAGAAATACCTGAAAAACATCATCATCACATTTTTTCAGGTATTTCTTGTTTTTGGGGTAGCGGGGTCCGTCAAAAGTATGCCGAGTGGGTACTCGTTGGATGTGAAATTTAATTCCTCATCCAATGAGCTCTCTCAATCAAAGTTTGAGTAAAAACACGGGGAGATATGTCGAAAATACAAGCAAAAAAGTAGTTTTTTTCTTTTCTTCCTCCAAAATTAATAAATATTATTTTATTATTTTCACTATTATGTTATTAATTTTTTTTAGGAGGCCAATTTTGAGTTAAAATTTCCTCTAATGTTTATAAAACATAGGTCTTTGACTCGATGCTCCTGCATCATACTCTGAGGGAAGAAAATAATTATTCAATAAGTCTTCAGGGTTGACATCATA
This sequence comes from Pseudotsuga menziesii, assembly GCA_001517045.1. NCBI lineage: Eukaryota > Viridiplantae > Streptophyta > Pinopsida > Pinales > Pinaceae > Pseudotsuga > Pseudotsuga menziesii. Next base: position 24,451 of record LPNX010050102.1, read on the forward strand.
CTTGGAAATCTCAATTTCTGTCATCCACACTACATCTTCGGATGGTTGATCTTTCCACTTAACCAAATACTGAAAATAATCTTTGTGCCTTTTTTCTTTGAAAATATTTTGTTAAGGATAGCCTTAATTTGTGGTTTTTATTTCTAAGGTAATTGTCCTTTCCAATCTACTAGTTGACCATATTTTCCTGATATTATTTCTTATGTCTAAACACCCGAATCTTTAAAAGGATATAAATCTAAAAAAATTAAAAATTGGAAAAATTTCAAGGTCAGAATGTTAAGATTCCATATGCTAAGCTAGATTATCAGAATTGAATTTCAATTTCATAACAAAAGAATATAGACAGGATCACTGAAAGAAACAGTATCAGAAGATCAACATAGATTAACCCTGGAAAAACCCTATTGGAAGAAAACCCAGCAAAAGCTTCCTCAATATAGATGATCAAAAGATAAAAGATAAAACCCTAGATTGAACCTTCTCCTCCTTGCAACTACATCTATCTATCTTTCTCTCTCTCTCTTATGCGCTACACAAGTGAGTGTCAGTGTGTAGAAATGAGAAGAGCCTCAGTTCTATTTATATTCTTCTTTTCACTTGACAATTCACTCCAACAAGTCAGCCGCACTAAAACGGATTGAGTTTCTCTATTAGGACACAAACAAATTAATATTATATTGACTAGGGTGCTAATGACCCAACTTACAACAGATGGAATTTCCTTATGACTCTTATTATTTCTCTCGATAGGATCATCAAGGTATAATGAAATACAAATGATTCTCCCAATAGGATCATCAAGGATAATAAGCGAATACACTTCAAAGTTACAATAATTCAACACTCCCCCTTAACGAGAAGGGTATTCTACAACAACATCAACATCAACAGTAGGAGAAGCAGAGAGATCATCTTCAACATCATCAGGGCGATACATCTATAAATCATAGGAAGATTTTTCAACATCATTGACATATAGTCTTCATCTTCAATTTCAGCAACAACCACACTTTGATCGACACCATCATCGTCAACACTTTAGTCTTCAACAACATCATCATCAATAGTAATTTGACCTTTCGATGGATCATTGAGGATAATAAGCGAATACACTTCAAAGTTACAATAATTCAACACTTCCCCTTAACAAGAAGGGTATTCTACAACAATATCAACATCAATAGCAGGAGAAGCAGAGAGATCATCTTCAACATCATCAGGGTGATACATCTATAAATAATAGGAAGATTTTTCAACATCATTGACATATATTCTTCATATTCAATTTCAGCAACAACCACACTTTGATCGACAACATCATCGTCAACACTTTAGTCTTCAACAACATCATCATCTTGATAGTAATTTGTCCTTTCGATCATCATCATCATCCGCAACAATTTTCTGAACATCATCATCACACTTTGATATTTCGGTCAACAACATCATCATCATCACAATACTCTGATCTTTCGATCAACAACATCATCATTGTCGTCATACTCTGATATTTCAATCAGTATCATCATAAGCATCATATTTTGATCTCTCGATTAGTAACATCATCATCATCACCAACAACCTGCAATCCATATTATGAAGACAAAAGTCTAGGGATCACTTTTAGGACTTACATCTAGGGATGATACAATCCTACCACATTCTCGACAACCGAAGTCACCGGATACAATTACAGGATAATCATGCCCTATCATTTTAGGCCTAAGTCCAAGGATGATGCAATCCTACCACATTCATGGGGACCGAATCCACCAGATGCATTATGAAAAAAATTTCATGGATAATGTAATCCCACCACATTCACAGGGACCAAAGCCTCTAGACACTTTCTGAACAAATGTTCAAGGATGATGCAATCCAACCACATTCACAGGGACTGAAGCCTCTGGATACATTATGAATAAAAGTTCAGGGATGATGCAATCCCACCACATTCACGAGGACTAAAGCCTCTAGAAAAATTCTCAACAAAAGTTCAGGGATGATGCAATCCCACCACATTCATGGGGACCAATGCCTTCGGATACATTCTGAACAAAAGTTCAGGGATGATGCAATCCCACCACATTCACAGGGACTGAAGTCACTAGATCACTTTAGAACAAATTCTCAGGGATGATACAATCCTTCTTCTTTCTCGGAGACATAATTCTATGGATCACTTTAGGGAAAATGTCTAGGGATGATACACTCCCACTGCAACATCACTACTCCCCCTTTCGAGGAAGTTCTTTCAGAACAACACCAAGCTTGTCTCAAAATTATTCAAACTTTACCTAAGATAGAGGCTTCATCAACACATCAACAACTTGTTCATAGGTACTCACATACTAGAGCTTTATGGCTCCCTTCTGCATCATATCTTGAATGTAGAAATAGTGTATTTCTATGTGCTTCGACCTATCATGGAACACTAGGTTCTCCATCATATTTATACAACTCTAGTTGTCACATAGAATCATTGTGGTATCCAGCTCCAAGTTGAATAAAATTGACATTAGCTTTTGAAGCCATATGGATTGACAACTAGTGGAGAAAGCTGCTATATATTCTGCTTCATCCATGCTAAGAGAAACACTGGACCATTTCTTACTAAACCATGAAATAATAGAAGACCCCAAACTATAACATCTGTCTGATGTTCTTCTTATGCCGAAGACACTTCCAGCCCAATCTGCATCTGTATATCCATACAATCTGTAATCATGGTTTCTATCATAGTATAGACCAAATTCTATAGTCCCTTTCAAATATCTCGTCACATGTTTTACAACTATCAGGTGAACACGTCTAGGTTGAACTAGATACTGACTCAGGGTGTTCACAGCAAAACAAATTTCTAGTCTCGTATTTTTTAGATACATCAATGACCCAATAATCTATCTGTATTGAGTCACATCCACTAATTTTGATGATTCATCATCTAACAACTTCAGGTTGGTATCCATGGGTGTTGCCATGGCTTTACATTCCAACATATAAAATCTTTTCAAAATTTGTACAACATACTTCCCCTTATTGAGAAATATTCCTTCTGAACTTTGCCACACTTCCATACCTAGGAAATAATGCATCAACGCAAGGTCTTTCATCTCAAATTCTTCAGCGAGCTTCTTCTTGCATTCTATAATATGTTTTGCATTCCCTCTCAGAAATAGGTCATCCACATACAGTAATAATACGATGGGTTCATCTTCTATAACCTTGTAGTAAAGGTTAGGATTGGCTTTGCTCTTGTTAAAATCCATGCTTGTCAGGAAACTATCTATCCTGCCATACCAAGATCTACGAGCTTGCTTCAAGCCATACAAGACCTTATTCAACTTGTATACGTGGGCCCATCTGTCTTCAACTTAAAATCCTTGTGGTTGTTCTATGTATACTTCTTCTTCAATCACACCATTCAAGAAGGTGGTCTTAACATCCATCTAGTGTAAGTCCCACTTCATCACCGATGCAAGTGCCATGATAGCTCTAATAAAAGTATACCGTGCTACTGGTGCAAATATGTCTTCATAATCAATTTCCTCTTTCTTAGAGAAACCTCTAGCCACAAATCTTTCCTTGTCTTCTCAATACTTCCATCAGCTGCATGTTTTATTTTGTAGTTCCATTTGGAGGATACTACACTCTTTCCTTTTGTTTTGGGAACTATATCCCAGACATCAATCTTCATTATTGATAGGTACTCTTCCATCATTGCTTCTACCCATTCTTTCTTCTGTACAACATATTCATAGTTTGTAGGTTCTTGATCTACAAGATCACACATCAAAGCTACATAGGTGGAAAATGGTTTGGGATTCTTGCTTATCCTTGTGGAGCCTTTAGGAGCTCCATATCATTTTGCTTCTTGTGTAATTTATTTTCCAAAGCAGCCTTTCTCTTCCATGATATTTCCATCCTAGGTGGTTCTTGTGCTTCTATCACATCATGATCTTCAGGTGCTTCATCACTAGGGAGGAATGTAGTGTCTACATTTTTGGGAGGTGCCTCTTCCTCATACACTTCTTCATGTTGACATTTTCTGGATCTTCTGAGCGCTTCTTCTTCATCAAATGTAATGTCTCTGCTAATTTCCATGTGATGGAATCCATGAATGTAAATTCTGAATGCCTTGGATACTTCACAATATCCAACAAATATCCCATTCATTCCAGAGGGGTCCAACTTGGCTCTTTTCTCTTTAGGTAGATGAACATATACTCGACAACCAAATATCTTGAGGTAACTTACCTCAGGCTTCTTTCTCGTGAACATCTCTTCTGGAGTCTTGAATCCAAGAGCACTGTGAGATATTCTATTCAGTAGATAGACAATAGTTCTTGCTACTTCTTCCCATAGATGCATTGGAAGATCTTGATCATATATCGTTGTCTTCACTACCTCCATGATGGTTGTATTCTTTCTTTCTGCAACACCATTTTCTTGAGGGTTGCAGGGAGTAGTTAGTTCCCTCTTGATTCCAGCATCTTTACAAAAATATTAAAACTTGTTTGAAGTATATTCTCCGCCATTGTCTAATCGGAGTGTTCATTCTCCTTGAGAATTAGGCCATGCCTATACTTCCATGCTCAGAATTTCTCTATTCCTTCTAGTTTGTCCTCAATCTTGATGCTTGGGGCCATCTTGATAGGAGATCATTGAAAAATTAAATTTTGAGGAATGAGAAATCGAACTTACTAGGAGATGTTCTTGACTAAGGTGAGTTGACTGGTGAGCTTGGTTTATAGAGATCTCAAGTCTTCACCCTTCAAAAATGACTTCCGAGATTCAACACTACATCTTCTAGCAGTTTTCTAGTTCGCTGGATTTCTGTAGTTTCCTAGTGCAGTGTCAAACTAGGGTTTGAATTTCCAGGAGATATGATCCTCCAAACACTTCCATCCTAAACTCAAAATATGAGAGCTAGTAAGGTGCAACTTTCCATGCAATTAGTTCTTCAAAATTCGTTTTTTTCCTGAAACCTTAATTTCTTGTTGGGGGGAGAGAGAGAGGGATTTTTTAACCTTGTGAAAGTTGTCCTATTTAGGTTAGCTCTGACACCATGTTAATATTCCATATGCTAACCTAGATTATCAGCATTCAATTTCAATTTCATAACATAATCATATAGACATGATCACCTAAAAGAAACAATATCACAAGATCAACACATATTTACCCTAGGAAAACCCTTATGGGAAAAACCCCAGCAAAAGCTTCCTCAATATGGATGATCAAAAGATAAAATATACAACCTGAGACTGAACCTTCTCCTCCTTATGGATGCAACTATGTCTCTCTCTCTTATGCGCTACACAAGTGAGTGTGAGTGTGTAGAAATGAGGAGAGGCTCACTTCTAGTTATATTCTTTTGTTCACTTGACAATTCACTCCTACAAGTCGGTCCCACTGAAACTGACTGGGATGTCTTCTCTAGGAGGACACAAACAACTTAATATTATATTGAGTAGGGTGCTAATGACCTGAAATACAACGGAGGGAATTTTCTTATGACTGTTAGTAATTCTCCCGATAGGATCATCGGGGTATAATGAAATAGAAATGATTATCTCGATAGGAAAATCAGGGATAATAATTGAATACACTTCAAAGTTACAATAATTCAACACAGAAGGAAATTCTATTTCATATGCATTTGCAGAAAACTTCCTCAAAATTTTACAAGGTCCAGTTTTCTTGAGCTTCAATTTACTATTATATTGCTTCAAATATGCTCTCTGTTTGTATTTCCTAGTACTTTCCTGGAATTTCCTTTAACATTTTCCTGTAGCTCATGCATACTAGATGAAAAATATTCACCCTTTTAACTCTTCATTTGACATCCCTCCCAAAATATCCAGTTCATACACTCCTCTTGGATTCATCCCATACACAATCAAAAAAGGACTCGTACATTTAATCCTGTTAGGTGAATCATTATAAGCAAACTTGTCTTGAGTAAGAACTAGATCCCATTGTTTTGGATTCTCATAAACAATACTTCTCAATATATTTCCCAAGATCCTAGTTACCACTTCATTCTGACCATCAATCTGTGGATGATAAGTAGAGATAAAATTAATATTGGTACCCAATTTCTTCCATACATTTCTCGAAAAAGGACAAATTTAGTATCTTTTTATGATACAATGCTCAAAGGAATACTATGTAACTTCACAATTTCTGAAAAGAACAAATTAGCAGTATTTGATGCATCATTGGTCTTCTTACAAGCACTAAAATGAGCAATTTTTAAATCCTATTGACTACTACATAAATAGAATCATTTCCCCTCTGAGTTCTAGGAAATATTGAAATAAAATCCATACTGATGGAATTCCAAGGCCTAGTTGGAATAGGTAGGGGTTGATATAATCTAGTGTTTTGTCTCCTTCCTTTGGCATGTTTACATATCCTACAATTTTAAACAAAATTATTTATATCATGCTTCATTCCTAGAAAAAAATAAAAAACACTCACCTGAGCAAATATTTTTTCCTATCTAAAATGACTTGACAAACCTCCACTGTGTTTCTCTTGTATCATATTTTCTCTCATAAAACATTTAGGAATGCACAATTTTCTATTTCTCAAAAACCAATCCTTCTTGTAGCATGCAATCCGACCATTGACTTCTATTGTGGGTAGCTAGATTCTCACATGATGCATATATTTCCTTAAAATCAACATCTTCTTTATACATATTAACTAAATTTTCAAATCCCAAAGTACTGAACCTAATTCCCTGCAAGATCAAATTTACTCTTCTCAAGGCATCAACCACTTTATTAGATTTCCCACTTGTATGTTTGATCACAAAGATAAAGTTCTAAAAAAATTCCACCCACTTAGCATATTTTTTATTCAATTTAGGTTGACTACTTATAAACTACATATCATGATTATATGAATATAACACAGAATCTTTGGGAATCAAGTAATTCCTCTACTTATTGAGAGCTTGCACAACAACATACAATTATTTATCATATGAGGAATACTTTTGTTTTTCCTCATTTAACTTTTCACTGAAGTATGATATTAGCCTCCATTGTTGAATGAGAACAACTCCTATTGCCACCCCACTAGCATATGTCTCTACTTGAATAACCTTGTCAAAATTTGGTAAAGCCATAATTGGCTTTTCAGTGATTTTCTTCTTTAACAATTTGAAGTTTCTGCGAGTTGCTTCTGTCCACCTAAAAGGTTCTCTACTTCCCCTAAAAGTGTCTATTAAGGGGACACAAATTTGACTAAAATTCTTGATGAATTTTCTATAAAAGCTTGAAATACAATGAAAAATTCTTACCTCATAAGCACTCTTTGGAGTTGGCCAATTTATAATCGCTTGTACCTTATCCTGATATGTTTTTAAACCCTAATATGAAACTACGAATGCCAAATAGATAATTTCTTTCTTCATGAAACTACAATTTTTTGAATTTACCTGTAGTTTCTCTTTGTGCAAGGTTTCCAATACCAATTTAATATGTCTCAAATGTTCTTCTTTGTTATGACTAAAAATCATAATATAATCGAGGTACACTATCACAAACTTTCTAGTGTATTTCTTCAATACCTCATTCATAAATGTCAAAAAATTATTGGGTGCATTAGTAATCCCAAATGGAATTACTAACCATTCATGCATTCCATTGTTAGTGTTATAGATCAAAATGAAACATCTCTTCCTGTGACCACTTTCCCATGATTCCATCACATGTTGACACTTCATGAAAGTCTGAAAAAACACCTAACTTGGAGGATCCATATCTTGAGTTTTATAAATCTGTTTGACCTCATATCTAAACCATTGGAAATTTATCTGAGTTAGCTAAAACTTTCCAGAATAGACCAAAGTTTGAAAATTCCTATAAGTACCCTAAAAATGATATTTTTTTATGTATACTAGAGTTTCCTTAAGGAAACCCATGTATGGTACATGGATTTATATATACAATACTCACGTATGCCCTAAATACATGACTATTTGCGTTGCAACCTGCATATACCTCCTACATATGCGACCGATGTCTCTGCAACCCGCGTATTCCTCCTGAAAATGTCAAAAAAATATGTTTTTTGAAATTTGGGTAGTTTGGCTAGTTATGCAACTGAATCCTTCGGTTGTAACTAATTTGTCTTTGACCTTGTCTCTTCAATAGCATATAAATAGAGGTAGGGAGGTACATGAGAGGGGACTTGAACTTTTGCATTGTCATGCTGGAAAAATTGGAGGTATATTTGCCCACACATTTTCCCTAGAAGCTTTCTCCTTGTGTTGCAGAGCTTGGAGGCTGAGTTCCTTGGAGAAGAGAAACAACAGAACGAGATCAAGGTTTCGTGAGGTACCCAACTTGAAGATAAGGTATATTTGTACTTCATTTCATGATTAATAAAGATGTGATGTGCTTCTTCTTCCCAAATTATTGTTCAATGTGTGATTGAATCTTTGTTTATGATCAGATTTTGATGTTAATCAGATTACTATTTCATGTTTCTTTGTTTATCATTAATTTATATGTGGTCAGTTTGGTTTGAAGAAAGTATAATTAATTTTGCAAGTCTCTTGGAGCAAGAGGAGCAAGAAGAGGATTGAAGGGCTTCTTGGATCAACCTTCCTTTCGCTGAGGTGTGAACCATTCTAATCTATGAACATTGTTATATATACTTGCAGATATATATGCATCTCTCTTTCAACCCCAGTACATTGATGGCATCTTAAACCCTAGCCATAGGAAACTTTCCTTCACAACAAAACTGGTGACTTCGCTCAGGACAACCTCATCTGTTTGGAGTTTCTCTGTATTTCTTTCAGCATTTTGTAAAGTTTCAAGTCCTTCTTGAAACTTAGGAACACTTTATTAGTCTAATAGAACACCTCCCTTTCCTTCCTAAGGAAGTTTTTCATTTTTGTGTGTATTTTTCCCACCCATACGCGAGTTACTGACTGAACAGTTGTGTGTCTTGTTTGTACACACGACTTGCTATACTCTCAACCTGCGTATGATACACAACTTGTTAGTGGTACAAACCACATGTGCTTGTAGAAGCGACTTGATGTACTATCAACCCACGTATGATACGGGACCTATCATTAGTACAACTCGCGTGTGCCTCTAAAACAATGTTTTTTCCTTATTTTTGTAGTTTTTTCTACTGTTGTGGGCTATTTGTTAGGTCTTTTGGGGTCCTTTGCAGGTGCAGAACTCTAGGGAGTTAGTGCCATCCCTTAAATTGTTCTTTGTCTATGTGGAAAGCCTTTTTATAGCATTGTGGTTTTCTCTTTGCTCTTTCCCCTCACCCCCTTTGCTTGGCATTATTTTTGGATTATGTTTCTGGTCATCCTCTGTTAGTGATCTTTGTCTAAGTTAAGAAGCTTGTTGGTGTTTGTTTCCTTCTTTCATTGGTTAACATCACCATGCCAAAATAGTTGACTTGTCTTTTATGCAAGCCTTCCTTCCAAGTAGGGTTTATAATGACTTTAGGGCATTCTAGAGTCTTTTGGGTGGTTGTATAGTAGAGCTCCGTTTACTTTGTTATTATTATCTGCATACTTTTCTTTGTAGGTAGTTTTTATTTTGCATTTATAAAAGAAAAAGAAAAAAACACATGTTTTCTTTATATGCATGTAGATTAATTTTTTAGTCTAAATTGTATGGCATATCATTGTTTTTGAAAAAAGAAATAAAAAGAATTTGTTCTTTTGTGGCTTTCAAGTTTCTATTTGAAAAAATAAAGAGAATAGTTTTTTTTTTGCATTTCATTTCTCTTTTCTTAGTCATTTTGTTTCAACTTTGAGTCAAAACACCACATAAGTTTCATGCCATTTACCTTCTGACAAAAAAAAAACCCTTAAAAAAATGATGTAATTTAAAAATTATTAGTAAGTTTTATTTTATAGGCTCCTACACCAACTAGCTTAGGCTAGACTTGTGGATTCGGGAGTCTTAACTCTGCACAAGTATTAAATTTCAGACATAGTTGGCCAATCACTAGGTAAATCCTCTTCTGTGTTTATTATATCTGGGAAGCTCCTCTCAAATGGGAGTTAAGCATGAGGATGCGTGGAGGCTTCGACTAAGGAGATAACTATTGGATTCCTTGTGAAAGCGTACACCAAGGTTTTTGTGCATCTGGGAATTCTGTCTTAGACAAGGTTTCGGTATTTTCTACCCTACACATGCATACAAACTAGGCTTGTGACTGTTCCCCCAGACTGTCAATATAGTTAAGGTAGCCTTTAGTCTTTTTGACATCTAGGGTTCATACATAGGTATACTGAAAGGCTATATCTGGTTGACCTTGGACGTGCTTGGAAGGTAACCCCGATAGAAGGTGTGGGAGGGCGATGGGTTATTGCTCTGCTTGTGCCTAAGAACATCTACAAGGATGCCAAGTAACTGTCTATTATCTTTATTTTTGGAAAGCATATATTATACCTATTTGTCTGTTTTGCTTTAGGAATGTTTTAGTGAGTGTTGTGTGGTTTGTCTGTACTTAGTCTTTCTTTAGCTGTGTGCTTTGTACTTTTGGTTTCCTGTCAACCTCAAACTCGATATTATTGTTTGAAACTATGGCTAACACCCCTTTGAACACCAACCAAGAGATCGCCATGCTGGGAAATACTTGTACTATTCCTCTCAAAGGGAATGTTGGTGTTCCTTTGATGGCCACCCTGAATCAACTTGGATTCACCCTAGGTCTACCGGTGTGGTTGTTTTCCACTCTAACTGTCCTGAATGCTCTTGATCCTTCTCAAGTAAGCTCCTTATATCAAGGGCTTCAAAATAATGGTTCCCCTTCACATGTAGTTTATTCTCCTCCTCCTTCTCCCTCATGTGGTGAAAGTACTGATACTAGTAACCAACGGTCTAAAAGGAGTAAAAGAAGGAGGAATAGGAAGAAGGAACATGAGAAAGGGGGCACCTGTTCAACCTCTGCAAGTCAAGTTGAACCTCACCACCTAGCCTCTATAGTTCATTCTGGGGGTACCTATCCAACCTCTGCTAATCATGTTGGATCTAAGCACTCAACCTCTGCAAGTTAAGTTGACCTTCACCACCAAGCCTCTGCAGTTCATGTTGGGGGCACCTATCCAACCTCTACAGGTAATGTTGGATCTAAGAACTCAAACTCTACAAGTCAAGTTGATCTTCACCATCTATCCTCTGTTGATCATGCTGGTGGGATGCTTCCAACCTTTCCAGGTCACGTCGGATCCAGTCACTCATCCTCTCTAGTTCATGCTAAGGGCACCCATTCAACCTCTCATGTTCAAGTTGAACCTCTGTGTCCAACCTCTGCAATTCATGTTGGATCCATCCACCCAGCCTCTGAAGTTCATGACAGGGGAACACACTCAACTACTACAAATCATGTTGATCGTAACCATTCAACCTCTGTTGTCCAGCTGGTGGTCCTTGTCCAATCTATGCAAGTCATGTTGGACCCAGACTCTCAGCCTCTGCAAGTCATGCTGGGGGCAGTCTTTTAGCCTCTATGGTTCATGCTGAAGACAACCCGTCAGCCACTGCGAGTCATGTTGACACTGTTGAAAAGATTACCCATTCAAAACACATGCCGAAGTTTCCTTATAAGATTTGTTAGGGGGACCACCTTACTTATAAAGGCCCTTCTATCACGGAAGTACGAAGAGTTTGGTTTGATGGTCATCCTGTTTTTTAACATTTTGAAGTTTTTCAAAAACCAACCTCTCTTACTCAGGTTGGACCCACTCGCCCAGCCTCTGGTGGTCATGGTAGGGGAAAAATGTCAACCTCTGTAAGTCTATTGAGAGCAAATATTGAGCCACTGTTAGTCATGTTTACACCGTTGAAAAAAACTGGTCGTTTGAAGTGAAAACTTAAGTTCCCTTCTAATCTATGTGAGGGAGATCATCTTACTCACCAATGCTATGCTATCACAGAGGTGCAAAGAGTGTGGTCCGAGACTCAAGAATTTCCTTCTCTTGAGCAGCCTATAGTTTCTCAACAACCTACTCAACCTTTGGTTGATCAAATGGTCAAACCAATCTCATATTTGGTAGATCCCACTCTTCTTTCAAAGAGTGATCCTCATGTGATTGAGCCAATGTCATCTTTGGTCAATCCCACTCTCCCTTCGGAGAGTGACTTTCACGAAGGGGTTGAAGCGATTCCATTGTTGATCCATCCCACTCTTATTTTGGAGAGTGAAGTGTCTGCTAGTCACATTTTCTTCACTGTCAGTTCAGAAATTAATAAACAAGGGGGCACTAAACTTGCTTCGGATCAACCCCCACCAAGCTCTCAGATTGCTTCCTTTGATTGGAATAGCCTTGTTGTGCCATGCCTTCCTTCTAATGCAACTTTCTAGACAAATCTCAAAGTTGAACAATACACGATTTCTCATTGTATTGTTGATGAAGGAGCCTCAGTTAGTATCTTCTCTACTCGTGCTTTGTGAGGCATGGGATCTCTAAGCCTTGTGTTGGCTGCTAGTCAGTTACTGGCATTTGATAGAATAAATTGTACATCCTTGGGAATTCTTGCTCAAACACCTATTACTTTGGGTGGGAATAGCTTCTTAATTGACTTCATGGTAATAAAATACCCCTTGGACTTCAATATGCTCCTTGGAAATGATTATGTCTATACCATGCAAGCTGTGGTGTCAACATTATTTCATGTGATGTACTTTAATCATGGAAAAGAAATTGTCACTATCGATCAAATGGATTTTCTGGATCTGTCTCCTAACCCAACTAGAGACCAAGCCTTTCCTTTATTGATTCCCAGTGTTTTTATAGACACCCCCCCTCAACAGGTGAACTATGTGCCTCATGTCCTTCACGATTAATTGCTACTAAGAAGCATCTTCTGTTTTCATGCTTACCTTCTTAGGACTTGGTCCTAGCATTTGACCAGATGAGTCATCCTATACAGACTATGGGGCCTACTCTCCACTTTGTCGATCCTTTTGAATGTTTAGAGATGTGTCCTATCTCTGATGCTCTCCTTCCTTCAGATGAAGTCTTCCTATAGTATTTGATACAGTCTGACCTTCTTATGGATTTCGGTTCAGTTGTGACTAAGTCTAACCCTAGTTTTCCTAGAAATATTGGCCTTCCTTCTTATGTTGGTCTTGTTGAGTCTTTTGACTCTTCCTTTGAACAACAAGTTAGTGATCCTGATGAGTTTGATTTTTCTTATGAATTTTTCAACTTCTATGATACTGAGTTTGTTCCTATAGACTCTATCTCCCTTGTTGATTTTTCCTCTCCTTCTAAGGTTGATATTACTGATTATAAAACCTTGAGCCTTGGTGCTACAGAATCTTCTTCAGTTGATTCTACCTTGAATTTACCTTTTCTAGAAGATAGCAAAGTCATGTGTGTTTCTGCCAAAGTAACATGTATTGGATTTTTTCTTCTAAATATGATCTTGATGTTGTTGTTTCTTGGAGACACAATTCTTAGTTGGATTTACAACTCTTTACTGGACTTGTCTTGTTGTTCAAGCTGTAACTGCACTATTGCATGTGCCCTGCTCGCGCTTATGAGCCTAATACCAGCTTCCATGCTTTTATCTTGTTGTATAATCCCTCATCTTTTTTCTCATCATCACTAAGCCTTGTATCATTTTTCCTTTGCAACTTGACACCCTTTACGTTGAGGAGACATTCCCCAAGTGTCTTTATCTTGCTTGCTTTCCTTGTATTATGCATAGGTTTGTTCTTTGCGCTTGGAACTAGTTTCGCTTGCCAATGACACTCGTCTCCTCAATTTTAGAGAATTTTTTATGCTCTCCTTTGAGCTCGTTAGAAACAATAAGGAGGTCATGAGTAAAATTTTCTAGACTCATTAAAACTTCACAAGAAAGATATTGAGTTCCTTTAGGCCCAAGTCTAACTCCTCAAAATGGACTTGACTGCTGAGTAAACTTGTCCATTCAGGCTCGTTAAGAATATGTGAATGGGAATCCGCATTGGTGGTAGGTTATCGCTTTCTCAGACCATGTGGAATAATAAGAGGAAGGAACACTCTCTTCAAATTGAGAAGAGTATTCTCAGGAATAGGTTTATCACTTTTCTGGACCTGAGGGACTAAAATTACGGAAAAGGAACCCCCGGTATGAGCTTAGTTTTCTCTTTTTCGTGCTCTAGACCTAAACATGAAAAATATTCTAAGTGTACTTTATGACTTTGTCATGCTCGTTAAAACCTAAAGAAAAAAGCATTGATTTTATTGTTATAAGCCCCATTTCTCATAATCAAATGGATCTTTTCAAGTGATCTTACCTTCCTTCCCACTCGTAAACCTCGAGCTATATGCTGCTTTTGAAGGAGCGTTGGGTAGGTGGTAATTTAACCATTTTTTGACCTCCTCGACTAAGTATAAAAAAGGTGCTCCTTACTTCTTCGGAAGCTAAGAGAGTTCTTATGTGGTTTGTTTGATACCTTTCTAGCCTTAGGAGTCTAAATTGGATGAAAAAGGACCCCCCTGTATTCTTGTTCAGAGTTTTCAGACTCTCAAAATATGAAAACAACAACGAGCATGTACTAGTTCGGGCTCGTTAAATCCATGAATCAGTGCTTTATCAAGCATTTTTCTGTCTCTTCTTTGAGCTTTCCAAAAATGAAGAAGGTCATGAGTTTTCTTTCTTGGACTCGTTAAACCTTTACAAGAAAGAGGGGAAGGGAAGTTCATTCACATGTACTATTTTACATCATGGTAGCAAGTCTTGTTTCCTTTAACAAAGCACCATTTTTGAGTCTATCAACAGTTGGGTCCTAGTATTTTGACCTTATCATGATTCAAAGTTTCTTACTCCTATGATTGGTTTCTTTTCCAATTATATGGGGAATTTGTCAATGTCTCCTACATTGCAGATTTGTGTCATTGTTTCTTTCATGTCAAAAGTTGCCTAAGTCACCTTTTTGTCATTCTCACTATTCAAGGATTAAACCTTTTTCCACCATTCTTTAGTTTCCTTGACCTTTTGTGTCATCCATTCCTTGGTATCAGTTCATTACATCATGTCTTCAGTGGTCCTTGTCGTAAAATTTTGTGCCAATTCCATATCCAATTAGTCTTTGAATTACCTCATGTTGGATGATGAAGGATGCCTTAATGCCTTCCTTCTAGTGGATCTCTTCCTATCGACTGCAGCCCATTTTTCTCTAGGAATGTGATTTAGGTTTTTATTACAATACCTTGGTGATTGCAGTCATCATTGGAAATTTCCCTCACTATTGGGTAGTGGGAATACCTTAATGTCTCCTACTTCAAGTGTTCGACTTCAACTCCTTGTATTCACATTTGTTATAATGTACTAGGTACCTTCAGGACCATTTTCATTAATGGTGGTTTCGCTCATGTTTATTAACGGTTCTCATCATTGAACGGTAATCAAACAGTTTCCTCCATGTTTGACTTCAGCTCCTTTATTCGCATGGTTAGGATTCGTACCTTTTTTGGGTGGTTTGTATTGAATACCTTGGGCCGATAGTAGCATCATTACTTTTCTATTACCCAAGTTATGCAAGACCTTGTTACATTTTATATGAAATTTTGTGAAGACATAGATCCACTTTGTATTCATATGGCTATGATCGATTGTTGAGCATAGATCCACCTTGTTCATTTGTGGCCATGACTCATTTAGATTTGAATGGAACCTTTTTTGCATATTGAGAAACCATGATAGTTTCATCAGTTATACATATCTTGGATCCCCCTCTATCTTTATGGCGATAATTTGTTTATGGACTTGTAGGTTCCAGAGATTAGTTTTTTCTAACATTTATCTCTCCTTTAGGTAACTTTGTTCGATCCTTTCGATATTGGATTCTCTGCTCTCTCCATACTCAGTTGTTTCCTTTATAATCTATTTCAGCTATCATCTTTCCCTCTAACCTCATAGATTAGGGGGAATATATTATAGCTCAAAATGACACATCTCTACCTGTGACCATTTTCCCATGATTCCATCGCATGTCGACACTTCCATGATGACACTTCATGAAAGTCACTGAAAAAAACCTAACTTGGAGGATTCATATATTGAGTTATATAACTCTGTTTGACCTCATCTACACACCATTGGAAAGGTATTTGAGTTAGATAAAACTATTTGGAAGACACCAAAGTATTTAAATGCCTAGAAATACCCAAAAAATGATATGTTTTGATGTATATGCGACTTGCCTTAAGGAAACCCATGTATGATACAAGAATTCCTATATATAATACTCATGTATGCCCTAAATACATGACTATTTTCATTGCAACCCATGTATACCTCCTGCATACATGACTGATGTCTCTGCAACCCGCATATTCCTCCTGAAAATGTCAAAAAAATATGTTTTTCAAAATTTGGGTAGTTTTGTTAGTTATAAAACTGGCTCCTTTAGTTGTAGCTAATTTGTCTTCAACCCTATATCTTCAGCATCATATAAATATAGGTTGGGAGGTCCATCAGAGGGGAATTGAACTTTTGCATTGTCATGCTGGAGGAATTAGAGCTCTCTTTTCCCACACCTTTTCCCTAGAAGTTTTCTCCTTGTGTTGCAAAGCTTGGAGGTTGAGTTCCTTAGAGAAGAGAAGTAGCAGAACCAGATCAAGGTTTCGTGAGGTGCTCAAATTGAAGAGAAGGTATATTTGTACTTCATTTCATGATTAATAAAGATGTGATGTCCTTCTTCTTCCCAAATTATTGTTCAATGTGGGATTGAATCTTTGTTTATGATCAGATTTTGATGTCAATCAGATTATTATTTCATTTTTCTTTGATTATGATTAATTTATATGTGGTGATATTGGTTTGAGGAAGGTATAATTCTTTTTGCAAGTCTCTTGGAGCGAGAGGACAAAGAGGAGCAATAAGAGGATTCAAGGGCTACTTGGATCAACCTTCATTTGGCTAAGGTATGAACCATTCTAGCCTCTAAACTTTATTATATATACTTGTATATCTATATGCATCTCTCTTTCAACCCCAGTACATTGATGGCCTCTTAAACCCTAGCCATAGGAAACTTTCCTTCACAATAGAACTGGCGACTCCACTGGGGACATCCTTGTCTGTTTGGGGTTTCTTTGTATTTATTTCAGCCTTTTGTAAATTTTTAGGTCCTTTTTTCCACTTAAGAACACCTTCTTAGTCTGATAGAACACCTCCCCTACCTTCCTGAAGAAGTTTTTCATTTTTTTATGTGTTTTTCCCACCCATACGCGAGTTGCCGACTGAACAGTCATGTGTCTGGTTTGTACACGTGAGTTGCTATATTGTCAACCCCCGTATGATACATGACTTGTCAATACAACCCGTGTGTCCTTGTACATGTTACTTGTTGTACTATCAACCCACGTATGATACGTGACTTGTCAGTAGTACAACCCACATGTGCCCCTAAAAAAATGTTGTTTCCTCATTTTTGTGGTTTTTTCAGATGTTGTGGGATGTTTAGTAGGTCTTTTGGGGTCCTCTATGGGTGCATGAATGCAGGGAGTTAGCACCATACATTTTGGTTGTTATTTATCTATGTGGTAAGCTTTTTTACAGCACTAGGGTTTTCTCTTTGCTCTTTGCCCCCACCCCCTTTGCTTGGGATGATTTTTGGCTTATGTTTCTGGTCAGCTTCTATTAGTGATCTTTGTCTGAGTTCAGAAGCTTGTTGGTGTTTGTTTACCTCTTCTTTTGTTGGTTAAATTCACCATGCCAAAATATTTGACTTGTCTTTTATGCAAGCCTTCCTTCCAAATAGGGTTTATACCGACTTTAGTGCATTCTAGAGTATTTTGGGTGCTTGTATAGTGCAACTCCTTTTGCTTTGTTCTTGTTATCTGCATACTTTTGTTTGTAGGTAGTTTTTATTTTGTATTTATAAAAGAAAAAGAAAAAAACACATGTTTGCTTTACATGCATGTAGATTAGTTTTTTAGTCTAGATTGCATGGCATATCATTGTTTTTGAAAAAATAAATAAAAAGAATTTGTTCTTTTATGGCTTTCAAGTTTCTATTTGAAAAAAGAAAGAGAACGATTTTTGTTTTTTACATTTCATTTCTCTTTTCTTATTCATTTTATTTTAACATTGATTCAAAACACCACATAATTTTCATTCCATTTACCTTCTATCTAAAAATAACCCTTAAAATAAACGATATCATGTAAAAATTATTAGCAAGTTTTATTTTATAGGCTCCTACACCAACTAGCTTAGGCTATACTTGTGGATTCGGGAGTTTTAACTCTCTAGAAGTATTAAATTTCATATGTAATTAACCAATCACTAGGTAAATCCTCTTCTGTGTTGATTTTATCTGGGAAGCCCCTCTCAAATGGGAGTTAAGAACAAGGCCGCGTGGATGATTGGACTACGGAGATAACCCTTTGATTCCTTATCAAAGCATAGACCAAGGTTTTTGAGCATCTGGTGATTTTGTCTTAGACAATATTTTAGGGTTTGCTACCATACCATGCATATGAACCAACCTTGCGATTGTTCCCCCAAACTGCCAATATAGTTAAGGTAGCCTTTAGTCTCTTTGACATATAGGGTTCATACACAGACAGGCTATTTCTGGTTGACCTTGGACGGGCTTGGAAGGTAACCCTAGTACAAGGTGTGGGAGGGTGGTGGGTGATTCCTTTGCTTGTGCCTATGAACATCTATAGGGATGCCAAGTAATTTTCTCTCAGCTTTCTTTCGGAAAGCATATCTTATACCTATTTGTCAATTTGGATTTAGGAATTTTTTAGTGAGTGCAGCATGGTTTGTCTATACTTAGTCTTCCTTCAGGTGTGTGCTTTGTACTTTTGGTTTTGTGTCAACCTTAGACTCTGTCTCATTTTGTGAAACTATGGCTAACACCCCTTTGAACACCAACCAACAGATCCCCATGCTGGGAACTCCTTGTACTATTCCACTCACAGTAAATGTTTGTGTTCCTTTGATGGCCACCTTGAATATACTTGGATTCACCCTAGGGATACCGTTGTGGTTGTTTTCCACTCCAACCATCTTGAATCCTCATGATGCTTCTCAAGTAAGCTTCTTATATCAAGGGCATCAAAACACTGCTTCCCATTCACCTGTAGTTGATTCTCCTCCTCCTTCTACGTCATGAGGTGAAAGTACTGATACTAGTAACTGGCAGTCTAAAAGGAGTAAAAGAAGGAGGAACATGAAGAAGAAACATAAGAAAGGGGGAACCTGTTCAAAATCTACAAGTTAAGTTGAACATAACCACCTAGCCTTTGCAGTTCATGTTGGGGGAACCTATCCAACCTCTGCAGCTCATGTTGGATCTAAGCACTCAACCTCTACAATTCAAGTTGAACTTCACCACCTAGCCTTTGCAGTTCATGCTGGGGGCACCTATCCAACCTCTACAATTCATGTTAGATCTAAGCACTCAATCTCTGCAAGACAAGTTCATCTTCACCCATCTAGCCTCTATTGAATGCTGGTGGGATCCTTCCAACCTTTCCAGGTCACGTCGGATCTAGTCACTCAGCCTCTGTAGTTCATGATGAGGGAACTCGTTCCACCTATGATGTTCAAGTTGAACCTCCCCATCCAACCTCTGCAAGTCATGTTGGAATCATCCACCTAGCCTCTAAAGTTCATGATGGGGGCACACACTCAACTTTTGCAAAGCATGTTGATCCTAACCATCCAGCTTCTCTTGTTCATGTTGGTGGTGCTTGTCAAACCTATGCAAGTCATGTTGGACCCAGTCTCTCAGCCTATGAAAGTCATGCTGGGGGCAGTCTCTCAGCCTCTATGGTTCATGTTGAAGACAATCCATCAGCCACTGCAATTCATGTTGAAACTGTTGAAATGACTACCCATTCAAAACACAAGCCCAAGTTTCCTTGTAAGCTTTGTGAGGGAGACCACCTTACTTATAAATTCCCTTCTATCATGAAAGTATGAAGAGTTTGGTTTCATGGTCATCCTATTTTTTATCATTCTGAATTTTTTCAACAACCAGCCTCTCTTAGTCAAGTTGGACCCACTCACCAAGCCTCTAGTGGTCATGCTAGGGGTAAACTCTCAACCTCTATAAGTCATGTTGAGAGAAAACAGTGAGCCACTTCTAGTCATGTTGACACCGTTGAGAAAACTGGTCGTTTTAAGTGCAAATTTAACTTCCCTTGTAAGCTATGTGATGGAGATCATCTTAATCACTAGTGTCCTGCTATTTCAGAGGTGCGAAGAGTGTGGTCCGAGACTCAATAATTTCTCAACAACCTACTTAGCCTTTAGTTGATCAAGTGGTCGAACCAATCTCAGCTTTGCTAGATCCCACTCTTATTTCAAAGAGTGATCCTGATATGATTGAACCAATGTCACCTTTGGTCAATCCCACTCTCCTTTCGGAGAGTGACTTTCATGAAGCGGTTGAATCGATTCCATTCTCGATCCATCTCACTCTTCCTTTGGAGAGTGAAGTGTCTACTAGTCACATTTTCTTCACTGCTAGTTCAGAACTTACTGAACAAGGGTGCACTAAACTCGCTTCGGATCAACCCCCACCAAGCTCTTGGATTGCTTCCTTTGATTGGAATAGCCTAGTTGAGCTGCGCCTTCCTTCTAATGCACCTTTCCAGATAAATGTCAAAGTTGAACAATAAACAATTCCTCATTGTATTGTTGATGAAGGAGCCTTAGTTAGTATCTTTTCTGCTCATGCTTGATGAGGCATGGGATCTCCCAGTCTTGTGTCAATTGCTACTCAATTAGTGGCGTTTGATAGAAGAAATTTTATAACCTTGGGAATTCTTGCTCAAACACCTATCACTTTCGGTGGGAAGACCATCTTAGTTGACTTCATGGTAATAAAAGACCCCTTGGAATTCAATATGCTCCTTGGACATGATTATGTCGATTCCATGCAATCTATGGTGTCAACATTATTTCGTGTGATGTACTTTAATCATGGAAAATAAATTGTCACTATCAATTCGTTGGATTTTCTTGATCCATCTCCTGACCCAACTAGAGACCAGGTCTTTCCTTTATTGATTCCCATTGTTTTTATAGACACTCCCCCACCGCAAGTGAACTATGTGGCCTCATGCCCTTTGCTGCTAAGAAGCATCCTCTGTTTTCATGCTTACCTTATCAGGACTTGGTCCCAGCATTTGACCAGGTGAGTCATCCTATACATACTATGGGGCCTTCTCTCCACTCTGTCTATCCTTTTAAAATTTTAGACATGTGACCTATCTCATATGATCTCCTTCCTTCGGATGAAGTCTTTCGAGAGTATTTGATACATTTTGACCTTCTTATTGATGTCAGTTTAGCTGTGGCTAAGTCTAACCCTAATTTACATAGAAATTCTGACCTTTCTTATTGTGTTGGTCTTGTTGAGTCTTTTGACTCTTCCTTTGAATATCAAGTCAGTGATCCTGATGAGTTTTATTTTTCTTATGAATATTTCAACTCCTGTGATACTAAGTTTGTTCCTACAGACTCTATCTCCCTTGTTGATTTTTTCTCTCCTTCTGAGGTTGATATTACTAATTATAAACCCTTGAGCTTTGGTGCTATAGAATCTTCTTCAGTCGATTCTTCCTTGAATTTACCTTTTGTAGAAGATAGCAAAGTCACGTGTGTTTCTGCCAAAGTGATCTACATCGGATCTTTTCTTTTGAATATGATCCTAATGTTGTTGTTTTATGGAGATAGGATTCTTAGTTGGATTTACAACTATTTATTTTCCTTGTCTTGTTTTTCAAGCTATAATTGCATTATCATGTGCCCTACTCGTGCTTATAATCCTGATGCCAACTTCCACACTTTTAGCTCATTGTATAAGCCCTCATCTTTGTTCTCATCGTCGCTAAGCCTTGTATCATTTTTCTTTTGCAACTTGACAGCCTTTAACTTGAGGAGACATTTCCTAAGTGTCTTTATCTTTCCCTCTTTCCTTGGATTATGCATAGGTTTGTAACCTTGCACTTGGAAGTAGTTTCACTTGCCTATGACACTTGTCTCCTCACATTTAGAGCATTCTTTCTGCTCTTCTTCGAGCTTCTTAAAAACAATAAAGAGGACACAAGTTGATTTTTTCGGAATCATTAAAAATTCATGGGAAAGATATTGAGTTTCTTTATGCCCAGGTCTAACTCCTCAAAATAGACTTGACTATCGATTAAACTTGTTCGTTTAGGCTCGTTAAGAATATGTGAATCGGCATCCACATTGGTGGTAGGTTATCACTTTATCAGACCATGTGGAATATAGAGAGAAAGGAACACTCTCTTTTCTAAGGAATTGAGAAGAGTATTCTCAGGAATAGGTTTATCACTTTTTTGGACCTAAGGGACTAAAATTATAGAAAAGGAACCCCTGGTATGAGCTTAGTTTTCTCTTTTTCGTGCTCTAGACCTAAACATGAAAAATATTTTGAGTGTACTTTCTGTCTTTGCCATGCTCGTTAAACCCTAAAGAAAAAATAATCATGTTTATTTTTGTTAGCCCCATTTCTCATAATCAAATAGATCTTTCCGAGTGATCTTTCCTTCCTTCAAACTCATAAAACTCAAGCTATATGCTACTTTTTAAGGAGCATTCTATAGGTGGTAATTTAATATTTTTCGGACCTCCCCGACTAAGTACAAAAACGTGCGCCTTACTTCTTCAGAAGCTAAGAGAGTTCTGCTGTGGTTTTTTTAATACTTTTTTGGCCTCGAGAGACTAAATTGGACGAAAAAGAACCCCCCTGGAGTCTTCTTCAGATTTTTCAGACTCATTAGAGGAAATTTCAACTCAAAATAGTCCTTTTAACTCTAATTCAAATTCCTTGTCATCATGTGTTAGCCAATGAAATTGCTTTAAACATGAAATACCGTATAGGTCTTAAACATTTTTTTAATATAAATTTGGGGATAGGTATCATACAAAAAACTACTTTTTTGTGTTTTCGACATAACTCCCCATGTGTTTACTCCAATTTCGACGGAGAGAGATCATTGGATGCAGAATTAAATTCTGCATCCAACGAGTACCCACTCGACATACTTTTGATGGATACCACTACCTCAAAAACAATAAATACCTGAAAAAAATGTGATGATGATGTCATCATACAACAATTCCCTTCCCTTTTGACTTGGACTTATTCCTACATAGACTCTTCCTCTGGGATGGTTCGTGCACTTTCTTCTCTATTTTTACCAAAAATCTCTTCATCATAAGATATTCTCCTTCCTCACGAGGGTTATTAACTTTTTCTTCCTCTTTAGACTCCTCTCGAGCCTCAACAATGTTTTCATTTCTCTAAGTTGTAGGTTTATCTCTTTGGAACTCCCAAGGCGTATGTCCAATATCACCACATGTGTATCATTTAACTTCTCTTTTTTCTTCCTCTTCCTCTAGCATTAAACCTGCCTCCCCTCAATCCTCCTCTTTGGGGTGACTAGCTACTAGAACCTTCTTCATTATCTTTAGGGGTATCAAGCCTACCTCCTCTATTTGGAGACCCTTTCCCTCTTGCAATACTTCTCCCTTGACTATTAGGGTTTTGTTTTCTTAGTAGCTTCTCTTCTACAGTTGAGGATGTCTGATAAGCAGCTTCAACGATACTCAAATTCAAGAAGTTGATGTCATATTGTATATCATATCTTAGTCCATTTATATACATGCCCACTCTTTCAATGTCCCCTTGTATCTGTCTAGCTCTAATACTCACCCTAAAGAACTATTTGTGTATTCTTAAATAGTCATACCTTTTTGTTTGAGATTATCTAGCTATCTAATGAGATTCAAATAATAATCCTTAGGCATAAATTGAATTTTATTTTATCTAAACTTTTATCCCAAGTTTTGATTTTGGACTTTCGTTTCCTTTCCCTATGGATCTGAATTTCATCCCACCAAATAGCTGCATATCCTTTCATTCTGGTCGCTGCATATTTCACCTTCTTTTGATCTTTAATTTCATCAAAATCAAAATACTTTGATAATGCATTAATCCAATCCATGAGTTCTTAGACATTCAAATTACCTTCATATATGAGAACTTATACTTTCGGCATGTTCCTATATTTTACCAGCATTTTCAATACCTTTACTTCTTCAACAACCTCCTCCCTCTCTTTTTTGGAGCATTCTTCTTCATCGCTGGTCTCTATACTCGATGAATTTCTTTTTTCCATAACTTCCATCCTAGCTTGGAGCTGCCTCAATTCTCTTTTAGTGTTTGAATCCTCATCTTGTCTTCCACGACCACATCCTACCGGAACTCCATGTGCATGTCTTCACCTTGGTGGAATCTTTCTTCAGTTATGATACCAAAACCGATGCCAGGTAAGAGCTAGTTGGCCTTTTTTATCCTAATCAGTATAAATTGTTTATTAAAATATTCTCCGTTGGCTATTGATATGTCATCTAACTCAAATGAGACAAAATTCAACAAGAAATTTACTCTTTTTTTATCGGAATACTATGTCCGCAAACTCAATTCCCCAACTTTGTTTCCACAATATCAATTCTACAAATCTACCTTTCTACAAACTATTTTTCTGCGATTGCAGATTGTGGATTGCAGGTTTTCTTTTCGACTCTTCTTGAAATACTTCTAAAATTCATCATCCACAACATTTCTTCCACAATTATTTTTCTGCATCTTTAATAATCTTGCACTTTGGAATTGCAGAAACCATTCTCGAATGTTGATATCATGCAGCTTCTTCCCTGTCTATTGATATGTGATCAAGTGCGTAACTTCACTTTAACTTTGCAAACCTCTTATCTCCCATGCAGGTTCACTTTGTGAATTATTTCCCGGTCGTCGATTCTTTTCAACCTATTATCTCCATCGTATGATCTATAATTGTATGGATGATTTATTTTGCGTGGCATATTTAACTAGCATGTAACTCCGACCTTTGTAATTTATCTACAACCGTAGATCTTTCTAAGTTGCAATTTTTTAACTAGGACTGTTATAGTTAAATTCATTAGTGAAATGATCAATTTCAATCCTGTTGCATTCAACTAAACATGTCTATGTCTTCGTGGATTCTAGGTATTTCTATCAAGATTATAGATTCATACACACCAAGAATTAAAACATACTTCTAGTTATTGAAAAGAAGACATCAGATATTTGAATACATACAGAGGATTAAAACTTTGTTATTCATTCAATTAACAACCCTTGGATCAATTAAATTCAATACTTAAACAAAACTCTTCAAACCTATCATATTTGAATAACCAGGATTTGAGCTTTTAAGAAAGAAAATCTACAACAAACCCTATCCTCGAGAAACCCCTTGCAAGATTCGAGTATATCAGTGGAAAATTGCCATTATTACAATCAAACTAATCCTATCTATAAAACAAATTTCAATTAATTAACAACTAATCCTATCCTTCTACAAATGATTACATGGATGTAGAAGAATAGCATCGTTTACTTATTTAGAAAACATAGGAACTTGACTTAATGCTCCTACATCAATACTTTTGACAATGTAAAGATTTTTTACCCTAGATTAATGAAATGGAACCTTGTAGAGTGTTCTTTCTATCTTTGTTACTTTGTGTTCATCTATTTGCAAGGATTCATGAGAACAATATTGTTATACCGAATGTAATAATATTTGATATGCTTTGATAATCATTGATTCTTCTTTTATGTCAAACATTAGAAGTCATCTTAGAAGTTCAAATCTCTTTTGATTATGTGAATTATTTTTACTCTTGTTATATCATAAGAGTATATGGAAAATATTTCTATATTTGTGATTGTGTCAAATGAATTACTACAAATTTTATGGATCTCATGTTATTCCTTTGAATAGTGTAAATAGTTACTAAATTTCCACTTAATTCATCTTAGTATATTCATTTCATCTTTCTTGATGAAAGTTACTCGTCAGTACTTCCCCTGGCTCAATATTTGTCTTGATTTCCCTCTTCCATTATTTTCCTATCTATTATGCTTGGCTCTATTTAATTCCTCAATTAAATTTCCTTTCATTTCCATTTGTGTTCACATTTACAATTAAAAGAACCTAAGAATTAAAACAATGTCTCAAACCTAAATTCAATTCTCGATTTAGCTCTAAAATTGTTAAAATTTAATCCTTGTCATGCCCAGGATTCCCCTATATTCAACCTAAGGCCACTATGGGACTAACACCTACAATTTTCTTGGTACATAGGACTCACATCTATGTCATTGCAGCAACAAAGTTGTGAGCTCCGATACTTGTGTGCATGAGGCACATAAAAAAAATTATTCCTAGTGGAGAATGCTCACAAGCTTTCGACCCTACATTGAAGAGTTGCATAAATTATTGTAGGGTCCCTCACAGCTTTTATTTTGTATGGGAAATGTTCGTATTCCAGTGTGGTGGTATGATTGTCACATCCTCCTTTTCATTTTTTATGGAGGTAAATATTACTTGTATCTATTGATTCTTTGAAGGATGCAGGTAAGACCATAAGACCCTCGCATTCTTTGTAATGAAAACTTTCTAAAAGTGGTGGGAACATTTGGATCCTTGCAATGGAAGTGGTCAGATCCATGCATTTTAGTTAGTTAAATTATATGTGTTAAAAAATATTTTTGAACAAGGGTTAGTCAATGAGGGAATGACTATAAATAGAGTAGTGAAATCGAAACATGGTGGACCTTTGGTATTTAGCTTGGAAATGAGGATTCCAATTCTAGATTATCAACAACAAATTATGAGGATTGAAGTCACTGGTTGTCTTGATTGATGGTTGGAGTTGGTTTCTTGCTTGAGGACATGCAATGTTGGGAGGGGAGGACCGTAATGTCCCCATTTTCTTGATAAAACTATGGATAAACCCATAACCCTTGGGAACCCCATGGTTCCTAGTGGAGAAAAAGATTAATTAATTAAGGGGTTAATTTTCATAATTAATAAATGCCCATATTCAATTTTTAAACTTCGGATAAAAATTGCATGTTTTAATTATTATATATTCTGAATATATTTAATTTTTGTACCTAGTGGATGTGCTAGATGGATAAGTTGGTGCATGGGGATTGTGGACCCAATGTGTGAGTTCTCATTCTAAATGGTAACTATGAGAAAATAAAGAAATTCCATAAATCCAAGAAAAATATAGAAAGAAAGACATAAGGAGCCAACCAGAAAAGCATGCACAAAGCAGGCAAGTGTAGGAAAATCATGTCAGTATGAAAAATAAGAAAGTTATAGAAATCAAGGACGGTGTAGTTTCTAAAAGGAATAAAGTCATGTTAGTGTGAAAAGTATGAAACAAGTAGGGCACAATTTATAAAGGAACAAAAGCATGTCCCTAGAAAGGAATGAAAGCAAGGAAGTCGGAACATGAAAGTTTATATTCAACTCATGAGGGCACATTGGTTGAGGAAATTGGGAAACGTGAAGAGGAAATTTGACCATGAATCCAAATTGTTCTATAAAATAATGATAGAACACAACTGTCACATATTTTGGCATTTTTATGTTCATGAATGAGAAAGATCATAACTTCTATGGGATTTGGAGATGTGCCCATAACCAATAGTGGGAGATGCGCGCCATAGAACTTGTTCAAGTCTTCTTATATTCTTCATGTGTATCTTGTGCATCCATTGAATTCTGATTTACAGGTCTGATCCAGACCATTCCATGAAATATTCGAGCCTCTAAGATTGTTGCATAAGAACTGTGTAGCTGATAGAAGATCTAGGAGGTGTTTTCAACTAGGAGGAGTATAGTAGGATGGTTTCTCCCTTCTATGAGAGATGTTGTTATTCAAAAGATTCATCTGAGAAACTTGAAGATCACACTAGTGGAAAATGAGATATTAGGGACAAAAAAATGACCAAAATCCAGATATCAATGACCAATTTTGGTTTGGCGATCGCTGGTGGCTAATTTACAGTCTTTTATTACGTGACCAAAATTGGTCATTTTTATTTTGGTCATTTATAACTTGTCAGTTAATCATTAATTTGGTCATATATATGGTCATATATTTGAATCAATGACCAAATATATGCCCACATTTATGACCAAATTAATGACCAGTTGACAAACTAGAATATTGCCAAATTTGGTCACGTAATAGAAGACCGTAAATTAGCCACCAAAACTATCTTTTGGTCATTGGTATGCGAATTTTGGTTTTTTTTTGGTCATTTATATCTAATTGTTTGGTCACGTATCTATCAATTTTTGTTCATTTTATATGCGAATTTTGGTCATTAATCTAATTTATTGGTCTATAATTTAGTCATTTTTAGTCGTTTTATGTGTGGTTATTATATTTTAGTAGTTTTAATGGTGTCCATTATTAATCAATATACATTTTTAGTATGATATTATGTCTAAATTTAAAAAAGAATCATAAATTCTTTATCCTCATCTAATACACATGTGAATCATGCAATGTCACATTGATTACTTAATTGCAACACTTATACATAATATAACGTACAACCATATAAGGTTTAAAATGCACAAATTATATTATATATATGAAATGTCAAGTATTACAGTAAATATGAATTTTTTCAAAAACTATCTCTATATAAAATTAAATAAAAATTATCTAGTACATCGATGAATTTTCAAAATATTACAATGGCTAAACCATCCCACTTGTACTTGGCTACCAAGCCATACTTCGATCTCGCAATAGATTTGTTTAACCCATACTTAGAATCTTGAAATCATTAGCAGCAGGGTCTTCATACTCAATGGCAAAGCCTCAACAACAAGCTCTTCATACTCAATGGGACACTTAGTTAAGTTCACTCCTGCAAAATCCAATAAGAATTTCTTAGTAGAAAAACAATGAATTGCAAAGTAGAAAAATAATGAAGAAAATTATTTATAATGTTCAATAGCTAACAACAATAACCAAGTTCATGTGCAAAATAGGAAAATATAATCTAACAAATTCAAATTAAGAATTCAAAATAATCACGATTCAAAACACATTAATATATTATCTTCCATGCAGTTATTTGTTGTATGAGAAATAAAAAACCATTGCGCAATGGTATATACAACAATATACTTCATACATTAACTCATGCTTACCTCTATCAAGTATGTAATACTAGAGACACTCAAGTACTCTATGTTTGGCATCTTAAGCTGTTTTTGATAGGGAGGAAGAAGTGAGTCTAATTCCTGCACAACTGCAGTTATCAAGCTGTAAAAATAAACTATTGTGAATTAGATTTTATGGCTGCATAAACAAAAGCCAAAGAAGCCCAAATACCAACAATTTTGTGAACACATTATACCTCAGGAAATCGATCAACACAAATAAAAATATTTTGTTTATCTCCCTAGAATGTTGAATCCTTGTTAAGTGTTGATAAAAGTCTGGTGACATGCTCACTAACAACATAAGATGAGGCTGCCGCAATTATTGTTACAATAAATGTGATCAAAATCTTT
Source organism: Pseudotsuga menziesii (assembly GCA_001517045.1). Classification (NCBI taxonomy): domain Eukaryota; kingdom Viridiplantae; phylum Streptophyta; class Pinopsida; order Pinales; family Pinaceae; genus Pseudotsuga; species Pseudotsuga menziesii. The sequence continues at coordinate 53,885 of LPNX010050102.1, forward strand.
CCCATTTTAGGAATTCCTAGAGTTGTAATGGTTGGACATGTACAAAGCAGGTTGGGTTGTTTGAGAGTGGAGAAAATACAACCATAGTTGGCCTCTATGACTCTAACACCAAAAAGAAAATTCCCTACCATTTCTGCAATAGAGAACCCTCAAGAGGAGCTTAATCAAGGGAATGAAAGGTTGGGACCTGCAATAATAGATTCAAAACAAGCCAATGGTGGTCAGGGTCCCACCCCCTAAGGACACCAATGACCCCCTAACTGAAGCATGTCTCATCCCATTGGCTGTCTGAGTTATAATTATTGACATTTGTGCTTTTTCTTGTGTATACCAAAATGCTAGAGTTTATTGTTTTTTATGGATTTCTGTCACCTCGACTCCTTTTTTCTTTATTGTATGCTCCAGTGGCATCTTTTTTATTTATTTTTGGAGTGTTTTTGGGTGGACATAGTTGTGGGGACTAGCTTTCCCAATTTTGATTTAGCTAGTGGTGGTTGCTTGGAAACCACTTTTTATAATATAAAATGCCCAATATGTACAATTTTTTATTAATACTTAATATTTTATTTTAAAAAAGAACACTCAAAACTGTCAACAAACTATTGTTAGGGTGAAACTTTGAAAGTAGTTCATGGAACTCACCATCCCTTATGGCTATTGGATCGTTAGTAAAGAGGGAAACCACAGCTAGAGTCATTGCAACATTCAACATTTTGTTCATGCCAACATCAATGCCATGCAAGCGCTTTCCCTTTGATGCCTCAAGTGGTAGGCCAGTCACAGTCACACTATTTTTAGTCCACATGACGTTTTCTCCAATTTTCCGAACTACTTCAACAAATTTTACATGTCCCTGTCATTTTATAGCATATAAACGACAAATTCATCACTAAGCAGTCTCTCAAATAAAATTAACACACTCGTGAACAAATAATTCTTCATTATTCAAATAATATAGCATTAAGGTCTTCCTGCATGATGCATACTTTTGAGGTACCCGTGACACCAAAAAATGAAAATTTCAATAAAACAACGTATGAAAAATACGTTTTTTTATTGAAATTTTCATTTTTGGGTGTCCTGGGTACCTCATAAGTGTGTAGTGTGGGTATGGGTTGGATGCAGAATTTAATCACACATCCAATGAGTCCCGAAACTTGAAATTTGGGTCAACCAATAACGAGATATGCCGAACATACAACAAGACAAATTAGTTTTTCTTTTTCCCCTCCAAAATTTAGAACTTTTATTTTATTATTATAACTCATATTTTATTATTTCCCTTTTGAGTCTCATTTTAGACATCAAAACTCCCATGATGGCTATTTTTTGCTCGAAAGGAGCACGACCCAATCCTAGTCTCTTGAATAAAGGATAAGTACAATCTCATGTGGGATAAGAGGGGATGTTACATCACCTTTATCACTGATATAGGTGTTCAGTTCATAAAAAAATTACTCTCTAGAAAGTTATTAAGAAATATGTGTCTGAATCATTGCATTGTAGTGGTACCATACTTGTAGCAGAGCAATGTGTTGTTGGTGTTCAGATGAACTGGTCTACATATTTTTTGAAAGTATTGTTAGTAGTTTTATAATAATCAACCCATAGTTTACCCACTTAGACATTAATTTAATTATTTTTGTCTTATTTTCCTAGTTCATGTGTCCCACCTTGTGCAAGTTGCTATTTGCCTATCCATAATGGTCAAACTTGCCTTATTTGACTCATGTAGTGCATGGGAGAGCTAAAGGAATCAATTCTACTTTATTCCTGGCCTCCTAGGCACCCTTCTGCTTTTTCTGCTTTATTGCCTGCTTTTTCAGTGTTTTAAGGCAAAAGGAAAAGCTAGACTAGGTGAGGTTGACTAGTTTTTTGTCCTACACATCCTCCTCTCTTTTCTCCATGCAAAAGCATGTATGAGATGCCATTCCACCACTCTTTAGCTTGCCTAATCCTTTTTTCCAATTCATGAGCTCCATGACATATTTGGGATCAGCTTTTTACACCTATGGGGGATTTGCTTATTTTTGGTAAGCTTGCTTTATGCTAGATTTGATTTGATCCTCATGCAATCAAATCCTTGATGTATTCTATTTATTCAACAGCCTATGTTATTATAGGGTTGGATATTGTACACTTACATAATACAGTTTAGTGTTACAGCTCCATTTTCAGTCTCTTTTATGAGTGATTTTGCATGATCAATTGTTAATTGTTGTGAGTAAAATTAATATATTACTGGGTTTAATTTCCACATGGTATCAGATCTGGTATAGATTGTATTCTCTCCTTCAAAAATTGTTTTGCAGGTTTGACATCAGTGACTGGGAGCCTTCTATAGACAGCCAGGACAGATTTTCTAAGCTATGGATCAATCACAGAAAACTATCTTGAATCCCTTCAATTTCTTTGAATGGAAAGCAGAGATGGAGATACTGTTGAGAGAAAAAGGCCTCTATAGGGTGACTATGGCAACAGAAGCAGAGCCCAATGCAACTGTAGAGAAGATAAAATGGCACAACATGAGGGATGAGGCATATGGCCTTCTGTGCCTGAGTATTTCCAGAGACCTCCTTTAACATCTTGATGGATTGACATCACCGAATGAAGTATGGGAGAAGCTTGCTGATATTTTTGGAAAGACAAATGAGATGAGGGGACATCAAATTGAAAATGAGCTGATTTCTCTGAGTCCAAATAGCTTTCAATCCCTGCAGCTATATTTCTCCAAGTTCAAAGCACTAGTTTTGCAGCTGAAATAGTGTGGTATTGAAAAGAAAGATGATCAGCTTGTTCTGGCCATCCTCTCGAAGCTAGGCCCTGACTATTCAGTGTTTGTTTCAACCTTCTATGCCACAAAACTAACAGCTCGAGCTTGGAAGATGCCTAGCCTTGCAGATTTCATGGAATCTCTCACACAAGAACAGGACAAGCTGGTGATGATGGGCACCATCAAACCATCCAAAGATCAAGCCTTGATTGTTGGAGATTCGAAGGTGGATTCAAAAAGCAAAAAGAAAGCTAAAAATCCACCTAAGCAAAAGAGAGACAAGAAACAGTCTCCGGAGGATCTACAAGGTCCCAAGAAGAATACCCAAAAGAAGAAAAACAAAGGTGAAATGAACAAGTGTGCATACTGCAATAAGGGCAATCACTCTGAAAGCTCTTGTATGAAAAAGTAGATTGATATGATGACCCAACTCCTGGAGAAGAATGGCATCTCCCTTCCAGAAATCTCAAAGAAGAGAGAAGGAGGATCAAGTTCAGATGACAGAGAGAGAGTTCATGCATTGGTTGCTGGCACATCAAGCTCACCCAATTTTATCATTGATTCTGGAGCTTCAAGACACATGGTTTCGACTAAGGAGGCCTTCTCCTCACTAGACAAGTTGAAAGGACCATCTATTGTACTGGGAGATGACTCTCTCACTAAAAGTATGGGCAAAGGAAGGATAGATCTTGATCATGGTCAGTTCAACAATATGTTGTATGTCCCTCGTCTAGCCTCCAACCTCCTGTCAGTGTACCAGATGACCCAAACTGGGTCTCCTAAGAAGGTCATATTCTCCCCCGATGAAGTTGAGATCACAGATATCTCAAGTGGTAGAGTCATTGCAAAAGGAGTTGCAAATCATGCTCAAAAGGTATACATGTTCTCACACTTCCTACCTTAATCAAACCCCTCTGCTCTTTTGATTCATGCTAATGAAGCAAGCAAGCTCTGGCATGAAATATTTTCCCACCTAAACTACAAATATCTTTCTGATCTTAGTGAAAAAGAGATGGTCATAGGGTTTCCCAAGATAAAATTTTCCAAAGGAGTCTGCCAAGGTTGTATCCTAGGAAAACACCCAGAGCACAAATTTGAGAGAGCTAGTCATGAGAGAACCTCTGCACCCCTCGAGCTGATTCACAGTGATGTTGCTGGCCCTTTCCCTCATATGTCCATGATTCAGGCCAAATATGCATTGACCTTTATTGATGATTTTTCCAGGTATTGTTGGGTTCACTTCCTGAAACACAAGTCTGAAGTTTTTGGCCTATTCAAAGTCTTTAAGGCTTTGGTTGAAAACGAGTCTCGAAGGAAACTCAAGGCCCTCAGATCTGAAAATGGTGGTGAGTATGTCAAGTTTGAGTTTATTAATTATTGTGTAGATGTAGGTATTCATATCCAACATTCTATCCCTTACACACCACAGCAAAATGGTGTTGCTGAGAGGAAGAACAGATCACCGAAGGAGATGGCAACATGCATGATGGAGGCCAAAAATTTGCCACCAAAGTACTGGGCCGAAGCTATCAATTGTGCAGCCTATATCCAGAATAGGGTGCCTCACAAACATCTTGATGGAATAACTCCCTTCGAAGCATGGAGTGGGCACAAGCCAGATGTGACCCATTTCAGAATTTTTGGCTCAAAGGCTTGGGCTAGAATCCCAACAGAGAAGAGGAAGGCTTTGCAGCCCCAAATCCAAGAGTGCCTTTTTGTTGGATAATTTGAAGATTAAAAAGGGTACAAGTTGATAAATTTGAGCACAAACAAAGCCTTCATTGAAAGGTGTGTTCAGTTTGAAGAAGAACTCCTTGCAGCAGTGGAAGTTGGTGAAGCCTCTTCACCACCTGAACCTCAAGAAGTAAGTAAAGAGTTTGTTGAATATCCTGATTCTGATTTGTCTGATGGAGATGATTTTATTGCAGACCCTAAGAGCCCTACAAGGCCAAAATGGGCATCCAAGACACTACATGCAGCAGGAGAGCTAGCTGGGGATCCCAATGACCCAAGGAGGACTAGATCTCAATTTGAGAGTGGTCTGTGCATGGATGATCCTATGTTTGCTGAAAAATTCTATTTGATGGTGTATTCTGATCCTCAAACATATGAATAAGCAGCAGGAGATCCAATATGGCAAACAGCCATGAAGGAGGAGTTCATCTCACTCCAGAAGAGCAACACATGTGAGCTAGTGGATCTTCCTCCAGGAAGAAAGTTAGTCCAGTGTAAGTCGGTATATAAGACAAAATTTGCTGCTGAGGGTACACCACTAAAGTACAAGGCCATATTGGTAGCCGATGGCTACTCATAGGTTCATGGCATATATTACAATGAGACCTTTGCCCCAGGGGCATAGATGGATTCCATCAGGCTAGCCTTAGCCATTGCAGCATCAAGGAAATGGGAGGTACATCACATGGATGTAAAATGTGTATTTCTAAATGGATATCTCACTGAAGAGATATATATGCATCAGCCTCAAGGTTTTGGTACTAACCCTTCTCTTATGTGCAGGTTGAGAAAGTCATTGTATGGGCTAAAGCAAGCCCCCAGGGCTTGGTATGCCAAGATCGATAGCTTCCTGCTATCACTGAATTTTGTTTGGTGTGAATCAGATCCAAATGTCTATTTGAAGTTAGTTAATGGTTCATTAATTATCATTGTGTTATATGTTGATGACCTCCTCATTACAGGAAGCTCAAAGGCTGAGATTGCTTCCTTAAAGGGTGCTATGAACCAAGCCTTCTCCATGACAGATTTGGGGCTCTTAAGTCAATTTTTGGGGCTTGAGATTGCTCAAACCAAAGCTGGAATCAAGGTGCACCAGTACAAATATGCCTTGGAATTGCTGAAAAAATTCATAATGAAGTATTGCAAAGCAACCAAAACTCCTTTCCTTTCAGGAGTGAAGCTGGAAGAAGCTGATTCTTCACCGATGGTAAACAATACACTGTATAGGCAATTTATTGGATATTTGTTGTATCCGACACATACTCGACCTGAAATTGGTTATGCAATAAGTGTGGCTTCTAGATACATGGATCATCCTCAAGAGATCCATTGGAAAGTAGCCAAAATGATCCTTAACTTTGTTCAGGGAACAAGGACACATGGGATCTTCTATAAAGAAAAATCTGATCTTGATTTGATTGGATTTACTGACAGTGATTGGGAAGGTGATAGCACAGACAAAAAGTCCACATCAGGATATGTGTTCATGCTTGTAGAAGGGCCAATCAGCTGTTCAAGCAAGTAACAGAGTGCCATTGCACTCTCATCTACAGAAGCTGAGTATAGAGGAGTTGTTAATGCAAGAACTCAATGTTTATGGTTGCAGGATATACTTGGAGAGTGTGGCTTCAAACCAGAGTACTCAAATACCATCTACTGTGATAACTAGAGTACCACTCGAATCTACAAGGATCAAGTTCAGAAGCAGAGAACTAGACACATTGAGATCCATATGCACTACATTAGAGAACTTGTGCATGATGGCACCATTCACCTACTCTTCTGTTCATCTTCAGAACAAGTAGCTGATATCTTCACCAAAGAATTTCATGGGAAGACCTTTAGTAATCTCAAATCACTGCTGGGGATTGCTGATCATGCTATGAAGCATGAGTGAAGATAAGATTCCAAAATTTTGTTTTACAGTCCATGTTTAAGGGAGGATTTTCCCAAGTTGGTTTTTCCTCTTTCCTTGGTTGTATGGACATGCAGTATGTAAAAGGGTGACTAAGCCTTGTTTCTAAGCCCTATATTTTTGATATATTACTCATAAGTTAGGCTTAAGGGGGGGTGTTGGAATAATCAACCCATATTTTACCCACCTAGACATTAATTTAATTAGTTTTGTCTTATTTTCCTAGTTCATGTGTCCTACCTTGTGCAAGTTGCTATTTGCATATCCATAATGGTCAAAATTTCCTTATTTGACTCGTGTAGCACATGGGAGAGATAAAGGAATCAATTCTAATTTATTCCTGGCCTCCTAGGCTCCCTTCTGCTTTTTCTGCTTTATTGCCTGCTTTTTCAGTGTTTTAAGGCAAAAGGAAAAGCTAGACTAGGTGAGGTTGACTAGTTTTTTGTCCTACACATACTCCTCTATTTTGTCCATGCAAAAGCATGTATGAGATGCCATTCCACCACTCTTTAGCTTGCCTAAGCATTTTTGGCAATTTGTGAGCTCCATGACAGATTTGGGATCAGCTTTTTACACCTATGGGGGATTTGCTTATTTTTGGTAAGCCTGCTTTATGCTAGATTTGATTTTCTCCTCATGCAATCGAATCCTTGATGTATTCTATTTATTCAGCAGCCTATGTTATTACAGGTTTGGCTATTGTACACTTACATAATACAGTTTAGTGTTACAGCTCCATTTTCAGTTTCTTTTGTGAGTGATTTTGCATGATCAATTGTTAATTGTTGTGAGTAAAATTAATCTATTACTGGGTTTAATTTCCACAAGTAGATGACATTGATTCCTAGGTAAAAGCTACTACATTGACTTATTCCTAGTTGATAATTTTGATCTCTTTTTACCGCATGGACGAGCCACCAAATTCTCATGGGATGGAAGTGTATGTCCCATGTCATGGGGATTGCTACTAGAACCTTTAGTTTGAGAAGAAGACACGATGTTGAAAATTGGAAAACAACATTGATTTTTAGTTTCATTTTGAGGTGCTGAGGCATCACATTGGGAACCAATCAAGGATATCCACATAAACTATTCAACGGTACATGAACATGGTAAAATTCATTGTTGGGGCTCCTTATCTATATTTACAACTGATATGAGACCCTTAAAATCAATGGTTGAAAATTTTCCCTTTGGTTAATAGAGGAATAACTTGACATGATCATTTAGGACTGGATCGAGGAATTGAAGAAACATATCGCATATGAAAAGATATCTGCCAAGAGTGACCCACGACAGGAGGGAATGTTGGGAACCAAAGAAAGTCATCCCCAATATGAATAAATATAACCTAGTTCCCCCATGAAAGAAATGAAGAATATAGTGCAACACCGATAGATCTAGAACTAGGGGAAAATAGGAAACATTAGAGGAAATTTGAGGTCTAAAATGGGCCTCCTAAGGAAAATAATAAAATAATAGCTATTAATTTTGGAAGATGAAAAAAACTACTTTTTGTGTTCGTATTTTCCACATATCTCCCTGTGTTTTTACTCAAATTTTGAGTGGGAGAGCTTGTTGGATGCGAAATTTAATTCCACATCCAACGAGTACCCACACTACATACTTTTGATAGACTATGCTACCCCAAAAACAAGAAATAACTGAAAAATGCTATGATGACATCGTCATCATAGTTTTTTAGGTATTTCTTGTTTTTGGGGTAGCGCGGTCTGTCAAAAGTATGTAGTATGGGTACTTGTTGGAAGCGAACACAAAAAGTAGTTTTATTTTATGACAAATATGTCAATGCAACCATTATGGTTGACTCATTTTATTGAAATTCTATTAGTTCTTGAATTCCAACTCACAAAATTTATTGTTGGTGCGTTTTCTTATAAGGCCCATTTTAGACCCCAAATTTACTCTAATGGCTATTGAAGAAACCAAGAAGAGTTGCAGAAAGTAGAAGGATTTTAGAGACCCCCATGGTGGACTTACTAATGATGATTATAATTTATTATCTGATTGAATGGAATATGTATAAGATGATTTGATTCGTCAAATAATTGATTCTAGGAATACATACTTGGTGGGGGGAATCAGTGACTTGCTACAGACTCTCTATGTCATGGTAAAGGATGTAAGGATAACAGTCAGTCGGGACCTATCACAATCATGGTTGCAATTCAAAGAAGTTGTTCCTTGTAAGGATCATCTAGTTGAAGTAACACAAACTTGACAACATCAAAAGGTTCAGGTGTCTCGTAAAGAACTTGACTTGGGAACACTTGATTATAACAAAATTATTAAGGACAATAGTTATTTCGGCGTCGAACTTTCTATGATTCCCATGTTTCTATTGCACCGTATTCAAAAGTATGTTGTTGACAGGATTAAGATGAGGGAACATGCATTGTATGAATAATTAAATCATTCAAATACCATTGTATCTTCTCTCTAGATGAAATCGTAGGACAAATATAAATAAACACAACAATGGCAAGAATATAGGAAGATCTTAGAACAATTTGTTGCATTCCCCTACCATGAACTTCCATAGGTGGGAGTTACACTTCAAATGATCCAATAATATCGAGTCATTAGGATAGTGGAAGTGGCTACATAATTCCATGAGGGAGTTGCAGAATTAGAATCTAAGATGCTTCCTAGTCCACTCCCTTAGGTACTAGAAGAGTGATGGAAGGTAGTGGGTGACAATGTACAAAAAATTCACAATGTTAAGAAATGTTTTTCTAAGTGATAAGCACTTTTTCATCATGTATGGGAAGCCTTGATGGATGACGATGAAGGAAAGCATAACATAGAAAATTCATACAACTAAATCAAATCTTGTAGGGTTAAAGAATTCATTGATACATTTTCACCTGTCAAGAAGATGAGTAAGGCTGTTGAATTCAAAGTATTCTAGCAGCAAGGAACCAAGATGCAAACACAAAAATAGTGACAAAGTGATTGTGTTGCAGAGCTCTAGGATGAAGAATAGAAGGTCATAGAAGTCATTCACCAAGTAAATGAGTAGGTGAGATAGGATCTGGAAGCGACATAAGTAGAAACTTGAGAACCTATATGTTCCAAACTTGTGGAGAAAGTTGTCAAAGTCAAATATGATGTTGAGAGTCATGCAAAATATGTAATAAAAATTTTCCAAGATTGTCAAAATAAGTTGAATACTATAGATATGTCTATATGAAGTGGCTTAATATGAGCCATAAGTGAATGTTGGGGGTTTGCTCTCCCTAGGAAATTGTATAATATTTTTTTATCATAATTTTTGAAGAATATGGTCGTCGTGTGAAAATGGCTACAATGGAGTTTGGCCAGTTTTTGGGAAAATATTAAATGTAAGCAGTGAGTTGGTTACAAAACATGTCCATTTTGGGTAGTGGGCACAGGATGTAAAATCAATCGTTAGATCCTGTATAAGTGTAAAGGGGATTCTTGGGTAGGTTGGATTTTGGCGGATTGTAGTTGAGTACTAGCTAAGTTCTAATCGATTTCTAATTGATATCTAATTGATTATTGATAGTTGAGTGCTAGTTGATAAAGAGCCTGTATGTCTAGATGTTAAAGGGCGATCAAAGAATAAGAGTCATGAAGGGTATATAATTTTGATCCATAAATTGTATGCATGGATCTAATGTAAGGTGATTTTGAGAGATTTTTACAGGTTGTTTGCGTAGAACAAAAGTGTTCAAGACATGACTTATGCCAAATGAAGAGCGCTTTTGTGTTTTTTTCCCGTATAGGTTTCCATGTTATAACCTTTGTGTCAATGGTGTCTACTTATTTTTTGTCTGTTGCTTTGTGATTTTGCTACAACTGATAATGCTTATGATAAAATGGAATAATGATTCTAAAAATATGGTATATGTGATTTATATCTATCTATGTTACATGTTTTTATTATGTATCGATGATTGTTCACCTATTAGCTTCGTTGGATAGTTTGTTAAGCCTTGCCATGGAAAAACCCCCTTCTCTAACTATAGAATCCTAGTTCATGCATTCCCTATAGGTATCTCACGTGAGACTTCACTTAGGTCACATGTGTTTCCAATGGGGTTATGCTTTGTTGGTCCAATGCCTTGGGTTTTGTTGGTGAGGTCAAATATTGCACTTGGGCTAGTTGAAGCAAGCAAACACCCAATATGTTTATTTATCCATGACGAATATATATAGTAGTACCAATATCAAGAAGCACCATGTCTTCAAATTTATGACATAAATAATTATATAGGGGGTATTTATGACTATGAGATCCCCAAGTATTAGATTCACCAATAGATGGGTTTAAGTACCCTGCAAGAATAACATTTCCAGATGAATGGAAATGACCACAACTCAATTATATCCCAAAAGTGAACCCTATCGGAATTAGGATCATAAATATTCAAGATGGTTAATGAAATGCCAAGATCATTGCACATGAAATCAATACCTAGTCCATTAAAAATACCTTAGTCGTATAAACATTTCACACTTCTAGCATTTCAACCAGTAGCATTACCACCCAGCAGTGTAGATGCATCCAGACAATGAAATTTGTAGCTAGGTAAGTAGGGTTTCAGAATAGATAAGGATGAATCACTAGTAGCCACAGTATCATATATAAACATTAAATGAGGGTTAAATCTCTTGAAAAGTCACTTTAGGGATAATATTTTAGAGGGTTTTCCTTACCATCTTATGTTGTATGAAGTGCAAAATATTAATCAACCTTTGCATTGGGGGTGTGTTTTCTCAAGGCCATGTTTATAGCCATTTGTCTCCTCCTTCTCATATCAAATGCATACTTAAAACATTTAGTTTCCATGACGATCTATGCCCTATGAGGCTTTCTTCGCTAACGACATTACCCTTCAGTAATCCTTTTTTACTTTCCAATACCACAACATATTTAGTAGTAGTCCTGGGACCAATATGAAATGGTACCTCGATGAACCTATGCTCATATTCAGAGTCTCCAAAATTAACATGATAGGCTGTGACAAGGGTAATGGAGAAGAGGGTTCATACGAATGACCGTGAAATGATAGATTTGCTTGATTTTTATTAATTAAATGCTGCTAACATTCCTCTTCCTTATGAACTATTTGCTACGAAGTGTGGTAGAACTTGTCATAAGGTTTCATGAAATTATAAGGAATAAAGTATGGAATCCCAAAGAGTTGCAGAAAGTCGGTAAATCATCCTTTTCAAAGTTGGGTGAGTCTGATGGGTAAGTGATAGAATTAGTTGCATAATGGGTAGAAGAATAGGTGGAATGGTTAGAGTACGCATGCTCCAGCAAAAAATCACCAAGGGAAAACCCAAAGTGAGTGATGATATCCATGGTCCAAATATCAAGGGGTAAACCAATAGCTTAACCTAAGTGTAGAGAGTGTAAGATTTTCCCTTCGAGCATTGAAGGTTCGTGACCAACACTTAACCTTAAAGGGTGGTTTCCTCCAAAACCATACACCTTCAAGCAATCTATGGACATCCTGAATGGAATATAAAATAGCTCGAAGACAACCCTTTGCTAAAGCAAAGAATCAAGGTTGCTATCCTAGAAAATGCCATTATTATTGAACCCAATTGTTCAAAGATGATAGAGAAATATTATTTCCCTAAAAGCAGATGACAATGGTCATCTCAGTCATGGAAAAAACCCGTGCATAGAAATATCGTCATTTCTTAGCATAGGAATAACATGATATTTGTATTGTGAATATATATATTTTGGATGTAGCTTGGGTGGTTGTTAAGAATGATTGTTACCCTTTCCACCCAGGTGGTCCAATTCTTGTAAGTGACATTATTTTCTCTTGTTGAAACCAAATTTTTGAGCTTTTAGAGCATTTCTAAATGCTCTATATTTTAAAAAAATAAAATTTAAAAATGTCTTTCGAAAACTAGAATTTTAAATTTCTCAATAAATCTATTATAATCTATTAATTATATTAATATTAATGAATCTATTATAATACGATAATATGTTTTGTGGAATGAACTATATCATAGTATTGAAACATTATCAAGAGTAGACACTCCACTCATAGATAAGGGATAACTTTGTAATAATAAAAAGGAGATGGTAAAATTAAAATGTTAAATTAAATATTTTTACTAAAAATAGCAGGTGAGACTAAATCAAATAAAATGAACTAATTACATTAAAAATAGAATAAAGGATTTGTCAAATAATAATTAAGTGATTACTGAATTAATTTTTCTAGATAATAATTTATTATTTATCAACTATACTATATTCAACCAAAATCAAACACTCATACTATATGTAACCAAAAATCAAACACTCATACTATATGGAACCAAAATAAAACATATCACTTTACAAATTTACAATTTTCTATACACAAAACAACTTTTTTTTCAAAAAAATTTTTAGTGCTAATATATTAATCAAGGTAAAGTTACATATAGCATAGGACCTTCTAGTCTGGTTCCTTCATAATATATGCCTTAGTTTTCTTCATACATAATATACCTTCAGTTCTTGAAGAAACTAGAAATAAAAAAATAACAAAACTGAATCCCTCCTAGGAAAAACAAAGTCTATAGTCCATCCACAAAAAAAATTGCATCATATCCATTAGATCTGTTTCCCCTTCATAGATTATAGAACCATTCATAAATTCTTGAATTCTGACTAAGCCAAATTTGAGTGGAATGGCTCCTTTCGAGAGAGTATTTGTTGTAGCATTGAAACACCTGGAAATAGGTATGAACGAGATCTCAAGAAAAGACCTTATGCTACCTTGTAGTTTCTGAGTCAAATGTTTAAGCATAATCACCTGTAGATTAGTAAAATCATTTAACCAATCTATAATAACCTTAGAATATCCAAATATACTAATATCCGATATACCAATATGAAAAATAAAAAAGAAGGATCCCATATAAGCTTAGAAGTTCATCTTTAGTGTTGGATATCGATTCTCCACCTAAGAAAACCTTGAATATGTGATCCTTGTATATGACAAGAACCAAACCACAACCACATTGATCAATTTTTGAGGCTCTATCAAAAAACCCTACAGCACATGATACAACTTCTACAGGAGGGTAGAGTTTTTTTGGATTTATATTGCTTATTGTTTCCTCATAAGACTTGAAGTGATTAAGACCTCTAATGCTGCATATAAGAGTATTGGGTTTTAAATCCCTGAAAATTGTATGATTCCTTGCAGTCCAAATATACCAAGAGATGAAAATAGGAAGAAGGTTGTAAGTAGCTTCATTGTGGAATCAAATGGAAAAGGAGTTCTCCAAATCTCCATCTCCCCAATTTGTTCTAAGGCCCACATAATATTTAACATTCCTCCATATAGGTAGACAAAAAGAACACTCCATAAAAAAATGGAGATAACTTTCATCACTTTTCCTACATACTGGGCATAAACTTGGGCCTTTCCTCCCTCTTTTCAACAAACTTTGCCAGGTGAGTATTTTATATTTAAGAGTGAGCGACCAAAACAATTTCAAGTTTTGAGGAATATTAGATTTCCAAAACCATTTGTGTTGAAATATTGTAACTTCAAAGGATATTCTAAATGTATTTTACTAATGTAACCCAAAGGAGATGTTATTATTCCTCCGGTGGCGTGTTACTAAAGTATTTAGTCATCATAGAGTCATGAGGTAAAGCCTCCACTTTGTGTCGAGTCTTAAGTGCCCTAATAAATAATATAATATACTATTTTGAGTCTTCCTATGTGAAGTCAACCCAGATAGTTTAGTGGGGCCGACTTGTCCAGGGTAAAAGTCTGTTTACTCATTGTGTATAAATAGAGGAGCTGCAGTTCTTATTTGAACATAGAATCACTCACTTTAGAAGTGCATAGGAACAAAAGGATGAGAACACCTATTTTTGTGGTTGTCTTTTGTAAATCTTATACAAAGAAAATTTTTCTCAGTTTGCTTCCCCTTGAGGGTTTCCTAGGATAAATATTGCGTCTATCTTGTGATTGTGTTTCTATCAGTGATTCTAAATATTCTACTACTATGATTTTTTTTTGAAACACTAATGAATCTAGTCTAGCATATCAAATCTTAACATGGTATCGGATCTAACCTGATTAGAGAAGCTTTGATAAGGTGAAATTCTCTCTCCTCCCTCTCTCGAACAAATTAGGGTTTTTGCAAAAGTTGTATTTTTGAATATCTTCTTGCATAGACAGTTGCACCCCCCTAAAGCACATCTATTGATCCCTAGATCAAATTTTTTTGGTGGTTGGATCTCTCGAAAAGAGAAACCCTAGTTTGTTCATGAAAGAGAACCATAATTTCTGCAGTGTTGCAACCTTGCAAGTAGGATTTGAAGACTGAAGGTTTGAGATCTCCACAAAGCAATTGGATCAACCAACTCACCTCCCTCAAGCACATATACTAGTAAGTTCCGCCTCCTATTTTGATAAATTTAATTTTTTGTGACCTACTAGACAATATGGCCCCAAGCACTCAGCTTGAGGACAAATGGGAAGGACTAGAAAACTTCATGGCTTGAAAGTATAGGACGGGTCTCATTTTGAAAGAGAATGTCCTTGGGAATTACATCAAGGATGAGATTGCAAAACTTGAACAAGATGAAGCTAAGGAGAAGCATGAACAAGACCTAATCAAGGAAATGAGGATAATTGTCGATTCTATTAAGGATCACTTGATCCATCAAGTGTCATCTAATAATACACCTAATAATTGTATGATACAGTTTACATAAAGTATGAGGGAAGGAACGCCAACAGAAATATGAAGGGCACCAAGATGAGAAAAGGACAGTCTATTCAACATTACTTCACAAGGGTCTCCCATTTCAAAGAGAAACTAAGTGCTATTGGAGACACCCTTGATGAGTATGAAGTGTTTATGACTACTCGCAGTGGTCTCACTAGAACTTGGGACTCATTCATTCAAACTCTATGTGCTAAAAAAGAAAGTATGAAGTTTGAGATAGTATGGGAAGATTGCATATAGGAGGAAGCTAGGGTATCCAATAGAGAAGATTTCCTAAGAGAAGATAATCAGGACCTAGATACCCATACTAAAGGAATAAAACAATCAAAATTCAAGAAGAGTAATCATAAGGCTTCAAAGAATAAATTCAAGAAGAAGCATAAGGATTACTCAAAGTATCAATGCTAAAATAGTCATAAGATAGGACATATTTCTAGAGAATGTCCATCACCAAAGAAGAACAACAATAACAAAATACATCATGCTCATCTATCCAAAGATGAGGATGAAGAAATAACTCAAAAGGAAACTATAGGTGAATATGTGTTATTCTTTGCACTCTTTGGTTCTGTAACACCTAGAGAAGATACATGGATTATTGATAGTGGTGCCTCTAAGAACATCACAGGGAAGAAGAAAAATTTGTCAAGACTAGAAGAGAAGAATTATCCCTAGAAGGTATCATTCAGAGATGACTATCAATATCCCATCAAAGGTATTGGTGAATCAAGATACAAGCTTGACTCTGGGACTTCCATGAAGATGAAGGAAGTATTGTATGTACTTGGTTTGAAAAAGAACCTACTTTCCATCTCTTATCTAGATAATAAAGGATATAGAGTTGATTTTATAGATGGACAAGTACTTATGTGGTCCAAAGGAAAGACACTTGAAGATGTTGTAGTCATTAGAGAAGAGGAAGGAGTACTATACAAAATCAAAGGACATCCAGAGACATCCATTCCCTACAATCCCCAACAAAATGGTGTTATGGAAGGAAAGAATACAAGTATCATGGAAGCAGTGAAGAACATGATTCATGACCAAGACCTCCCTATGCACCTATGGGCTAAAGCAACAATAAAATTCATATATGTGAAAAATATATCATATCACAATGCTCTTGGATTCAAGACTCTTGAAGAAATTCATATCGAAAAGAAACCTAAAGTAAGCCATCTCAATATATTTGATTTCCTAGTATATGTACATATTATGAAAGATAAGAGAACAAAATTGGATCCTTCTGAAAAGAAGGAAATATTTGTAGGATACCGTGAAGTCTCCAAATCCTTAAGGATATCCATTTCAGGATTCCATCATATCGATATTAGTAGGGATGTAACATTTGATGAAGATATAGCTCTTAAGAATTCTAGAAGGTGTCATACTGAAGAAGTACATGAAGAGGATGTACCTCTTAGAATGACAAAAGTTGAACCATCTCCTGAAATAGCAGCATTGAAAGATCATGACATGCTAGAGCCTCAGGAGCCCCCTACTATGTATATTTCTTGAAAGAGAAAAACTACTTGGGGCAGATAAACCATACAAGAAGAAAAAGGATATGAAGCATCAGAAGGCTCCACAAGAGCCACCAAAAGATCAAAGCCATATTCCTTTTATGTAGCATTGATGCATGATATTGTAGATTAAGAACCCACTAGCTATGAGGAAGTTGCACAAAATAAATAATGGGTTAAATAAATTATGGAAGAATACCAGTCAATCGTGAAGAATGATGTTTGGGATATTGTTCCCAAACTAGAAAAAAATAGTTTTGTATCTTTGAAAATAATCTACAAGATAAAACATATTGTTGATGGATGTATTGAAAAGTACAAAGCAAGATTTGTGGCTAGAGGATTCTCTCAGAAATAGAAGATCAATTATGAAGAGACATTTTCTCTAGTAGCAAGGTACACTCATGAGAACTATCATGGCACTTTCCTCCATGATCAAGTGGGTCTTGCACCAGATGGATGTAAAGACACCCTTCCTTAATGGTATGATTGAGGAAGAGGTTTGCATCGAACAACCAGAAGGATTTAAAGTCGAATAGAGAAAATCATGTATGTAAGTTGAAAAAGGATCTGTATGGACTGAAGCAAGCAACCAGAGCTTAGTATGGAAGAATAAATAGCTTCTTGACAAGCACAGGTTTTCCCAAGAGTAATGTTGATCCTAATTTTTATATGAATTTTATGGATGATGAACCAGTCATACTATTATTATATGTGGATGGTCTATTTCTGATTGGGAATGATAAATAGATCAAGGATTGCAAGAATAAGCTAGCTGAAGAATTCGAGATGAAAGATCTTGTATTGATGCATTAATTCCTAGGCCTGGAAGTGTGGTAGAGCCCAAAAGGAATATTTTTGAATCAGGGAAAGTATGCAATAGAAATATTAAAACTATTTGATATGTTGGATTGTAAACCTATGGCCACACCCATGAACAACAACTTGAAGTTGTTGTCTAATGAGACATCTGAGCTAGTGGACATGACTCACTATAGAAAAATTATTGGGTCATTAATGTATCTGACCAACACAAGGCCATATATATGCTTTTTTGTGAACACCTTGACTCTGTATCTAGTTAAACCTAGATGAGTTCACTTGATAGCTGCAAAGCATGTGACGAGGTACCTAAAAGGTACGATTGATTTGGGACTTTACTATGGGAGATATCATGACTACAAACTATATGGATATAGGGATTCAAATTGGGAAGGAAGTTCCATAGACATGAATAGCACCTCAGGTGGATGTTATTTTCTAAGATCCACTATGATCTCATGGTTTAGTAAGAAACAGTCAAGTGTTGCTCTTAGTATGATTGAAGCAGAGTACATTGCATCTTTCTCCAGTTGTTGTGAAGCGATATGGATTTGGAAGTTGATGTCAAGATTATTTGACATGGAGTTGGACAACATTGTAATTCTCTATGACAACCATATTTGTATAAAGATGACAGAGAATCCAGTGTTCCATGATTGATCGAAGCACATAGAAATAGGATACTTTTATATAAAGGATATGGTACAAAAGGTGAGCTATCAAGCTCGAATATGTGAGTATCAATGAGCAAGTTGCTAATGTACTGACCAAGCCTCTATCCCAAGAGAAGCTTGAATAATTATTGACAAGATTGGTGTAGTTTGAAAGGAATTTCCTCGCAAGGAGGAATACTGAAGGGACTACATATGATGAAGATCAGGTCGAATACATGATCCCTCCTCGGACAAAGGGGGAGCAGGTTGGTAATATGGAACTTCCCAGGAAAGGGGGAGTAATGATGAGACTAAAATCGATGATGGATGACAATGATGATTATGGTCTGAAATTTATTTTTGGAAGACATTATCCTCTCTTGAGGGTGGAAGGTATAACACTCTATTCATGAGAGTGGTCCTTACAAGCTAAGGATGGCCCTGTAGATGCTACTCGCATGGAGAGTACCCACATTAACTTATGGACAATAGTATTCTTTCGTGAGAATGGCAGGTATAACACTCTGTGCATGAGAGTGGTCTTTACTAGCTAAGGATGGCCTTGTAGATATTACTTTCGAATGGAGGGTACCCACATTCAATTATGGATATCATAGAATAACACTCGCTTAGGAGTGTTATAGCGGATTTCACCACTCCATGTGAATCACACATTGTATGGCCTTCCCCTGTTTTGCTGCAGATTCATTAGACCCTATGGAACACCTTTTGTCCTTTGATGTTTCCTTGATCATCCCTACAAACATATGAAAAATTATATACACGGCTTTTAAACCTATAATCGCATACATACGTGGGTTTGACCCATATAACCATGTAGATCAGGATGTCTGCATAATCCAAATCCTTTTGGAGTTTTCCTTGACATGGATCTGACTCATTTGACTCCAGGCCTTCCATATGCCTTGAGATCGCTCGGATTCGACCCTTAATTACCCATTTGAAAAGCTATATAAGGAACCCCTTGGTACATTGAAGGCGTAAGAGATAATTGAGAGCATCGAAACTATAGTCCATTGTTGCCATAACTTATGCTTGAGTCTGCATCCCTTTGTCCCTTGGAGCACTTTTGTGTTCTTCCCAAGCTTTCCTTTTGCTTGTGAGCTTGCTATCTAAGTGATGGAGGATTGAAGTGGTGGAGGCCCAAGTGGGGGATTCAATTTCTTTGGTTTGCAGACGTGCCGTCAGAGGTTGTCTCTTGTAATCTCCAATTTATATTAATAAGAACTATCTTTTCTTGTCCAATAATGTGTATTTGAATGAATATTGTATCCATTGGAATATTTCAAATGCTTTTACATTATTGATTATATATGCTAGAATAGATCTAACACCATGATATATAGAATGCTTGTATTGTTTACTTGTCGTTGAGAAAGTAATCTATCAATTCAAGCTGGAGTTGGAAAGCTCAATGGGGATTTACTTCAACTGTCTGGAATAAGGTATGAGGTCTGATCCTTTAGTGTTAGACATTTAATTTCTATTGCATATTGGAAGAGATTGATTTCTGGAGTCTAGCTGTCTGTTGTGGTACCCCAAGCCATAGGAATTTCTCTCCGTAACAACGAGTGGTCCTAACCTTAGTCGTATGAATGGTCTACGATGAGTCCTCACAAATGACAAGACTAAAATTGTGTTTGTAGTGGATATCTTCTTTGCAGACTATACTCTTGTATGGAGAGTATTCCTACATTCATATGTAGAAGCCATAAAATAGCACTCGCTTGGGAATGGTCCTAACATCAGTGTTATGGATTCTCTATGATGAGTCCTCACAGACACCATAGTATAACAATCACTTGGGACTGCTCCAAACATGTGTGGTATGAATGTTCTACATTAAAATGACATTTGTATGCAGTTGAGATCTACTCTACAGGAAATACTCTTGCTTGGAAGAGTATGCCTACATGTAAGTGTAGATACCATAGTATAACACTCACTTGGGAGTGGTCCTGACCTGTGCGTTATGGAGGGTCTATAATGAGTCCTCATGGACGATAGGGTCGGCACTTAGTGCAGTCAAGATATACATTTAGTTGTAAACGATTCAGCTGATCGATTTCATGGATCATGGTGATGGAGGATCACATCATCCTTCGACTCAAGTCCAAAAGTGAGCAAGATTGATCATCCCACAAATAGATCATGTGTACTGTAGGTAGCGTGGTGCTAAAGGATCATTTAGATTGACGTACACCCGAAAATGGCTAAGTAGATCAAAACACAGTCACAAAGGATTGAGAGGATCAAGTATGTCTACAAAGGATCGAAAGGATTGAAGTAGTGCCGCAAAAGGGTCAAAAGAATGAAAGTACTGCTGTAAGGGTCAATAAGATCATAGTGCTATTGCATAAGATCAAAGTGCGGCTGCAAAGGATTGAGATGGTCAAAGTGCTTCTGCAAAGGATCGAGAAGATCAAAGTGCTATTGCAAAGGATCGAGAAGATCAAAGTGTTGTTGAAAAGGATTGAGAAGATCGAAGTGTTGCTGCAAAGGATCGAGAAGATCGAAGTGCTTCTACAAAGGATTGAAATATCAAAGCATTGATGCAAGAGGATCAAGTGATCATGTGATGCAGAAGATGAAGAGTAACTATTTGAGTTACTGATTGTGAAAACTTCCTATGATGTATAGATGTATTACAATGATCTACTATTGTAATTATTGTCTCTTTTTTCTCCTATAGTCTGTGATGATGTTGTTAGTAGAATAACCTCGTCATTAAGGGGGAGTGTTGAAGTATGGCAACTTCAAAGGATATTCTAAATGTGTTTTAGTAATGTAACCCAAGGGAGATGTTATTATTCCTCCAACGGGGTGTTACTATTGTATTTGGTCATCATAGAGTCATGAGGTAAATCCTCCACTTTGTGTTGGATCTTTACCACCCTAATAAATAATATAATATATTGTTTTGAGTCTTCCTAGGTGAAGTTGACCTAAATATTTTAACGGGGCTGACTTTTCTAGGGTAGAAGTCACTTGACTCATTGTGTATAAATACAGGAGTTGTGGTTCTTATTTGAAATTAGACTCACTCACTTGAGTGGCGCATAGGAGAGAGAGGGAAACATAACAAAAGAAGGAGAACACCTTTTTTGGGGGTTTCCTTTTATACATCTTATACAGAGGAAGTTTTGTTGGGTTTTCTTCCCCTTGAGGGTTTCCTAGGATAAATATTGTGTCTATCTTGTGATTTTTTTTCTATGAGTGATTCTGGATATGTTGCTGCTATGATTTTGTTTTGAAACACTAATGAATCTAGTTTAGCATATGAAATCTTAACAATTTGTACCACCAAATTTGCCACGTGAGTTATTTCTCTTACTTATCATGTACTCATATGTCACTTTAGCTATCAATTCTCAATTTTTTTGTTTCTAGGCCATACTAGTCTAGCATTCTTGGGATTGAGTTCAATACCAATAGATTTCAAATTATGTATAAAATTTTCCCACTGGTCAACCCTTATAAACGACTCTCCTACATCTTTCTTCAAGAATTCTAGAGGCTTGAGAGAGGGATGCCCCTTTCTCCATTATTATTCTTGCTTATTATTGAGGGTAAACTATGAGGTATAAAATTTTTAGATGAACTCCTTATTTCACATCTTCTTTTTTATGATGTTACTCTA
The DNA here is from genome assembly GCA_001517045.1 of Pseudotsuga menziesii. NCBI lineage: Eukaryota > Viridiplantae > Streptophyta > Pinopsida > Pinales > Pinaceae > Pseudotsuga > Pseudotsuga menziesii. The sequence goes on from LPNX010050102.1 coordinate 75,726, forward strand.
TTTGGACTAGACAATATGAATCGAATATTATGCAAACTCTTTTGGATCTCTTTTGCAATGCTACATGAATGGAACTCAATATAGAAAAGTCTTAGATCTATATTCATAATATTCATTGTGACTATTTAGTGGAATTGAAAACACTTTTTTAGTTCAAGGTAGAGCACGTTTTAAATATTTAGGTTTCTTCCTAAAACCTAACAACTATAACTTAAAGGATTGGAATTGGCTCATAAACAAGATTGAAAAGAGGATATCTAATTGGTCCTTAGATTACTCTCCTAAGGAGGCAGGCTAATATTAATTAAAGCTACTCTTCAAAGCATTCATGTTTACTGGTGTTCTTTGGTCAAACTCCTAGTTTCTATTATCAACTCTATAAGGAACAAGATTTTTCATATTTTATGCTGAGGTTCTTGTTCTCAGAGAAAATTTCACCTAGCTCCTTGGGAAGTTTTGGCTACTCCCACAAAACAAGAAGGTTGGGGGTATAAAGGATTTGTCGCTATTTAACTCTACTCTATGTCTAAAGTCTTTATGGAGATGTCTGTTCACCCTAGTGAAAATAGAGTATTTGAAGAACATTCAAGTTGGCATTTGGATTAAAAACTAATTGTTTGAATATGTCACTGTCTCAGTGGTTTGAAACAACTTCCTCAAAGTTATTCATTGGCCCAATAAAAGGTATATGTTATAATATAGGAAATGAAAAAATTATTCCTACTCGCATAGATCCAGCATTCATAGGAGACAATGATTGTCCCTATTTACTAGTAGAAATAACAGAGCATCTTGCCTATATCAACATGAAGATTATGGATGTATTAAAGACATAAATGGGCTATTCTTAAAGGTGGCTATTGGTTGAATGCCAACGATCTCAGCATTAATGGCACAAAACACCTTTGCTTTTATAATTTGTGGATTAACAATTAAAAGTGCTATAAATCTACTACTTAACCACAACTAAGCCAACAAGATAATACCCCAACATTATTATAATAATAATATTGTTTATAAATTAATAATATTTATTAAATTTATTATAATACTTAACCACATCTAAATCAATAAGACCAGACCTAATATAATAGTAATAAACAAAATAATTGTTTTTAAAGACTAAATTAACATTTATTATCATTATTATAATAATAATTGTTAAGTCCATCAAATGTAGAATACATGGTAAATAAATAAGTGTAATATTAAATCACTCCTTGTGTTAATAATTTTTAAAAATTAATAATAATACTTTTTCCTATCTATGCTATTTTGAAAAATTAGCAGATCCCATAAATTAAACATTTAACTCCTCTCCAATCTATTCATCTTCATATTCCCTTCCAATCGACTCATACTTCGTATTAGCAAGACTCATCTTTATATTCCCTTCTAATCGATTGATTATCATCCTCCCAGTTTGTATTAGGTTGGTGTGTAGTGCCATTTGATTATGGACCTTCTTCCTGCCCTTCCAGAGGAATTAGGTCGAGAATGTCTGTTAAGAGTGCATTACACATCTCACAATAACCTCGCAGCCGTCTGCAGAAGCTGGGAGGCCACGGTGAAGAATCCACACTTCTATCAAGATAGAAAAAGTCTCGGGGTTTCTCAGCAGTGTATCTGTTTGATGGAGCTGAGGCAAAATTATGATGACACTGGCCGTCATATCAACTCAGAATTTGTCATCATTGTGTATGACCATCAGCAAGGCACTTGGGAAACACTCCCTCGCCTTCCCCACTTCCCTGGCGATCATCATGGAATACCACGGCATTGCTGCTGCCTTTTTGTGAATTCGAAGCTTTTTTAAATAGGTGGATGTAACCCCAACGGCAGCTTGGAGATGCTCCAAACGGTTTTCATCTACGATTTCTTATCTGGTAAGTGGAGCCGCGGCGCACACATGCCGCCGGTTGGAATCAATTACGCTTGCTCGGTCTCCCCGGAAGGACGCGTTTACGTTGCAGGAGGAACTGGCGACGATGAAGAAGCTGTGCGAGGAGTAGCAGTTTACAATGTGGAGGAAGACGAGTGGAAGCTTCTTCCTGATATGAACCGAGAACCGGGTGTCTGCTTTGGTGCCTTCATTGACGGCGAATTCTTCGTTATTTGTGGTTACAATCGTCGATCGCGTCGGTTTGAGCGGAATGTGGAAGTTTACGATCCAAAAACGGGCGCTTGGACGACTCTTGAGAATATGTGGACGGTAGGGGGTGGGGCGGGCCGTCGACCGTTCGGATGTACGGTTGGTTCTTCGGACAGGCGCTTCTATTGGTTCCAGAAGGAGCAGGGAGTGATGGAATATGACTCCAACGAAAATGTTTGGAAGGCAGCGGGTTCTCTTTCACAAACCCTTGAAACGATTATGTGTTGCGCAGCGTGGCGTGACATGATTTTGGTCAGCGGTTTTGTTGCAGGTACTGTGGGTGATGATGTTTTCTATATGTTGAAGCCTCCGCCAAAAACGCAAGATCAATTCCTTGGAGAGTGGACTGCCGTTCCCATTCAGAGACATCAATGCCCCCGTGGGGTCAATTACCACAGGTATACTGTGTCTGCCGCTACGATTGAAATCTAAAACTATTATCAGAGTGTCGGGATCGCTGCCGAATGAATCAGTCAGCGACTAAACGCGGATATGCAAATTTATAACGTTGGTGGTTATGGATATTTCTTATTTCTTAGATATAATGGACATCTCTGCATATAATGGACATCTGTACAGCAGGCACGCGTTAATTATGCCTGCTTTTATTTTGTAATTTGAATGTTCTTGTTCTGCAGAATTGTTATGTTATTTATATCTGCACAGGAGTAATGTTCTGCTTTGGTTATTTATATATTGCTGACTTATTGTTCTATTACAGCACAGTTACATTTTGTTTTGTGAAATTATATATTTATTTTACAAATTTTAGAAAGTCTTAAGAGTTTTTTTTTTGACACTAACATTGGGAAGATTTGGTATTAAAAAGAGTGGCAAGCCATTGGGTTCATTACATCAAAAGAGTGAGCTTTTGTCACTCAAACTTAAATGCTACTTGAAGGTAGCTATTTCAGCGAGCCTGTTCGGCTTCGAGTCATTACATCTGTCCGATGTTGGATAGGTTTTTTTTTTTTTTTGATACGGTCTGCCATTTGCTGCTTTGGCCTTGATCATGGTTTTCCGTCTGACCTTGTGTTTCTTCGATATCGACCATATCTGCCCAGCTTGAGACTCGCTGGGATGGCTTTGGCGACGTGGGCGGAGGTATTTCTACTGGATCTGTCCCCTGAGCAAGTTCTTTGGGGGCGGATTCGACTTCCTTTTCTGGGACTGATGCCGGGGTCTTCCCTTCAGCTTGCTTCTCCGGAGGAGCTTCTTTCCACCAAGTGGGCCTTTGGCTTCGGGGGAATCTTCTTTTTCCAGATGATTTCTCGCAGTTACGGGCTATATGCCCTGTTTCAAAGCAGACCCTACATCTGAAGCAGAGATTCTCGTAGTCGATCTTCTGGGTCCACGAGTAGCCATTGCCGAGGAGATTGATTTCTGCTGGGAATCCATTGTGGAAGTCCATTTCTACACAGATCCTTGCAAACGTGGTTCGGTCTATACTCTCATCTAGACTATTGCAGAGAAATTTTGCCGAGACCGTTTCCAATAGACTGAAGAGATTTATTCTCCCTGAAATGCAGGGGAAGAGAAGGGAGTCTCACCCAAACCGGAGCGGAGGAGATGGAGGCCGTGGTTGGGTCAAAGTCAGGGGTCCATGGCTTCATGGACAGCCCTGCTCTGCCCCAGAACCACGGCCCGGAGCTAGAAACCTTGAATCTATCTTCATCGGATTCAAAAATACCCACGAAGAAACCCTTGGCACAAGGGCAAGGAACAACCTCACCATCAATCAGAGGGGACCAAGCAGAAGAGATCCAGGTTCGGAGGTCTGCCAAGCTAGGCCAGTAGCCATTGAATTTGCAAACCAAGGAAGTCTTGCTTAACTCAGAAGCAAACTCCAGGGCTTCTTTCGGCATTTGGATGGAGATCGCTTGGGCTTCCGGAATCGTAGCAGGATGAACAGAGGGCTCCACCCGTCGAGAGGCCACTTCTTTGAAAGAAGGGTAGTCCCTCCGTTGAGAGGCCACGTCCTTGAGAGAAAGGTTGCCAAGGGAGGAAATCGGAGCAGGAGGAGGAGATCCGGCGCTGATCGGGACAGCCACGGAGTTCATGGCGGCTGCAACTACAGGCGGAGGGCGAACTGGAGGCGAAGGGTGATTTGGAGAAGTCGGCGCAGGAGAGGCGTGAGATCCGCATGCAAACACGGCTGCCATCGCAGTCTCTACGCTGGGAACAGGAGGAGCTTCAAACTGGAGGCCGCGAGAAAAGCTGGAGGGACGGCAGGCGGCCGAAGCCCTCAGCGAAGACGAACCCTAGCTCTGCAAAGGCGCCCGGTCGATCAAGATTGTCTTAAGAGTTATTATGAGTAAAGATAATCATAGTTTGTATGTATTTTAGTTTAATAATTTTTTTTCATATATATAATTTTAAAATTAAGACTTATTATTTTAAAAAAAATTACATATATATAAATTGGGTTGAATGTTTAGAGTTCCAATTTTTGTTAAAAATTATTGATTTCAAATAAGTTTGAGTGTTAAAATTTCAACTTAGAGTATGTTATTATTTAAATAGAAAAGAGTTTAATTTAAAAATTTCAATTGGTGCTTTTATGCATCTATATAATATATATAGTAGTAATTGTCTTAAGAAGTTGCATACACGGAGAGAAATAAGGGCTTCCATAATATTACTTAAAACAAGTAGCACTTCCACTTCCAAACACTAGGGTTGATGGGAATTAATAGAACCCACTATATGAACATAAACATCATGGTTTATAGATGCTCCAAACAAGGATTTGCATAAAACCAATGAATGGGATTGAATTTTGTCCATAATCTGCACATGCCACAAACATGACCACATTGTTGTTTCTACAGTAGAAAGGTAAGATTGTTGCATAAAACCAACAAATCCATGCAAACCTCAAACAGGACAAGTGTTGTGTATGCACAAAAAAGTTAAGATGGCAGGCCATGATTGCCTAATAAAAATTTTGAAAAAATTGCAAAGGGAATCTAGCCAAATTTTACTTGCATCGTCTAGCGAAATTTTACTTGCATCCTCTCATTTGTGCAAATGCATATAGCCAACATGTCATGCTTGTTAATTGACCAACTTATTGATTAAATCTTTTTATTTTGTGATATATAGTGATCCCTCCTAAATAGAATATAACCCATAAAATCCTTAGACTCGAGAAATCTATCTATATGGCTAGCTCATAATTGACCAACAAGTCACTTGGGGGTATTGCCACACTCTTAACCTGGATTTGATAGTCTCCTCATCTTTCCTAAAATGCCTTTGGATTTGGTACATTAAAGAATGGTAATGATAGTTGCTATGTCACGTCTCCCAAGGACTATATCATAACACGATAAATATTCCAATATATGTTGCAGGGATATAGAGTCACAAATGAATATATATTCTACCAAAGTCACCCATGATTGAACATAGTTCCTCCCACATGAAATGACACTTTTGTAAAAGGGATACAACCCAAGAGGAGAAAAACATGGGTATTTGAACTTGTGTGAGGTGTGTGAAATGCTTAGCATAGTTTTTAACCGTTAAGATCAAATTAAATTGGGTCCACATATCACACATGAACCTACAAATGTACATGATATATATTAAGGCTCAATGTTGTGATTGAGTAATAAAGTGGATGTGGTCTAACCATGACATAGTGCAGACAAGTTCTCAATGGAGAGTCCTATCTAAAAATTTATTCCATGCTCTACTAAGATTGCTATCTTAGAGAACTACATGAGTTATATTAGTAAATGCAAACATGTCATTTTCAATGAATTCCTAAATTTCATACTTTAAAGATGCATTATGAATATATGAGACCATCCTTTGATTTTGTTAGGAACCTTCTAAGCTTGAAATTACGAAAAAATATTGATGACAAAAATAAACACTAACTAATTCTTAATGTCCTTTTGGCTAAGTTTTCTAGAGCCAAAGAAATTAAAATCCTTACAAAAACTACTATTTTTTAGTCAAAGTTATGAATAAAATATCTTCCACTAAAAATAAATCCTTTATTTCTAAATACTTCACACAAGCATTTTCTTCGAAGACTAACGAGAAAAAGAGAAATTCAAATACCAAAAATGATAGTGAAGGTTTGGAATATTAGATAACTTAAAATAAAGATCCTAAAGTTCACATTTGGATTGTCTATTAGACAAAGTGCAAATGCATTGAGATTGTTGTCTTTTTCATCCAACTTATAGATATGTAGCAATTTCTTTATGCATAGCTAACAAAAAATACTTTAGAAACAAAATAATTGATAGTATTGTCGTTCTCATTAAAGTTACTAGCTATGTGGAAAATTATTTCCGCCTAGCTAACAAACAATACTTTGGAAAGAAAATCAGCTTTACCCCCGAATAATAAAAGTAGAGAAATGACAAAAATATTGTGAGACATAGGAATTCCTTCTATATATAAGTAGATTGATCTTGACTGTTGAGTTTTGCAATTCACATAGTTGAATTAGCATGCATTGGAAACAAGTAAGGGAAAATCTCTAAAATCAACATCTATAATTATTTATCTAGAGTTTTCCTCTTATGTGGTCTACCTACTCTTGAGGGGTTCGAGTTTTAGAATTTTATCTTTGAAGTACATCCTCCCTATCACCTTGTTGGCCTGTACTCTACTTATGATTGTTTAATGTTGTTTGAGATTCCAATGAGTGTATTATAACCTCTATGGTAGAGTCAACTCTATGGTTGACATTTTAGGAGCATCCTCCCTAGATATTCGAGTGAGTGTATTATCAACTTTATGGTTTCCCACTTTAGGAGCATCCTCCCCACTTTTCTACTTGGAACTCTCCTATAGTTCCTCACTTTAGGAGCATCAACTCATAGAAATGCTTTGTGATATCTAACTCCAAACTTTATCAACAATGAAATTATTGAAGTTCATTTACGAATATTGTTAGTTGGTTTGAGCTAAATATGTTTATTATTTACAAATTTTAATTTACATTGTTTGAGCTAGAGGGTAATGGAATTAAGCTTGAATAACAACAAGAAAAAGGAAATTACAATATTAACTCATTTCTCTATTCAGTATGCCTCTATTTGTACTTGAAAAAAATCCTATCTAACCCATCCAATTGATGGAGGTTGTTCCTCGACTTTGTAATTTTCTACATGCTATTTTGTGGGACTTCTAATTCTCAAACTATGCTAACCCATTAACCTCTATTTGTAGTTGAAAAAAATCTTGTCTAACCCATCCACTTGATGGAGGTTGTTCCTTGACTTTGTAATTTTCTACATGTTATTTTGTGGGACTTCAAATTCTCAAACTATGTTAACCCATTAAACTATATTTACAATAGAAAACTTGGTAAGGTCTATGTTATTTCTTCTTTTCTTAACTTTATGCTTCTTCCTAACTTTTAACTTTGTGGTAGTGTTTGTACTTGTTATATTAATATATAAAGTTATACACTAGAGTAAACATAAACATATACAACAAAATGTAGTTGTGTGCCTATATAGAGAAGAGAGTTCCTCTCATAAGGCTTGGCTTCTTGGTAGCGTTTATATATTATATGTATATATATGCAATTATACAATAAACTAAACCTAACAAAGAAGTTAGTTTATTATATAGAGAAGGGAGTAGCTTGTAAATTTTAGTGTTTTAAATTTCTAATTAATAAATAAATTGAAGTGTTCAAAGTAAAAAAAATGGATATAGTGTGTAATGTTAATTAACAAATTTAATATCATAACTTCCACTCAAATTCCTTAGAATCTAAAGTTTAAGCAAGAAGTAAAACCCCTATGTTGTTGGGATTGAAGTCACATAACACAACATCGAGTAGGTCATTTGGAAAGAATGTCGTAGAATTGAATATACATTTCACAAAGTATTTCATTTCCAAAATAATTATAGATATATGTACTTGCTAAAATCAATGTTGGTTAATTATTTTATGTTTTAGATTTTTTTGGTCATTTTTTCCAAATGCACAACTTTTAAAATCAACTTAGACCTTCTTAAGCTCAATTTACCCACTACAAACCCTAACAAAGAAGGTAGTTTATTATATAGAGAAGGGAGTTGCTTGTAAATTTTAGTCTTTTAAATATCTAATTAAAAAATAAATTTAAGTGTAAGTAAACAAAATGGATATAGTGTGTAATATTAATCAACAAATTTAATATCATAACTTCCACTCAAATTCCTTAGAATCTAAAGTTGAAGCAAGAAGGCAAACCCATATGTGTAGAATTGAATATACATGTCACAAAGTATTTCATTTCCAAAATAATTATAAATATATGTACTTGTTAAAATCAATGTTTGTTAATTATTTTGTGTTTTATATTTTTTTAGTCATTTTTTCCAAATCCATATCTTCTAAAAACAACTTAGACCTTCTTAAGCTCAAGCTACCCACTACAATCCCTTAATAACCTTCTAGACTTCAAACACTGTATTCCACAATTCCAACAACTTTATATTTTCAATTTGAACTTTCAACATGAATAAACATTTCACCACTTAAATAATTATAAATGTTAATACTAAAGCTAAATGTCAATGAGAGAGTAACCATTTGACGAGTTAAATAACTCTAATTTGAATATGAAGGCTAAATGTGAATGATGAAGTTATTTGTAGCATAATCTTACAAAGCGCCAACCTATTGGGATTGAAGGCACATAAAACAACCCAACTAACATACAACAAAACTAACATTATACATTATTAACGCACATTATGAATACTATTATATCCTTAAATGATGTTTTGTATGCCCAAGAGGAATCCAAATTATTTTGTCACACTTTGAGCCTATATTTCCTAAATAATATACCTAGATTAGTAGTGGATGTGCAATATTATAGCATTGAGGAATATTCCCATGTTCTTGTCGAGAAACCGAATTCATAGTGAGAAGGGCCCAAGTTAAGTAGTTTTCTTTTGATCCATTGGGCGTGATAAAATGGAAACAAAATTGTGCCATAGATAGAAATTCCTAACAAACTAAAAATAATGTTTTTAAAGTAATAGTAGCAACATATATCATCCATTAATAGAAAGAAAAAAGAGAAAACCCCACTTCCATGCAAAATATTATGAAAAATTTATGATCAGTACAATCTTGGATGAAAGGTAAACTAAAATACTATTTGAAACACAAATAGAAAATACAATAGGATTAGTCTCACCAATAATGTGAACTTCTATAAGCTTGATTTGTTGAAGGAGACATATACTCAATTTAACTGGTTCAAGTAGTAAGATATGCCACGTGACATGTTATGTGACTTGAGGAAATCTGAAAACAATGATACATGTTTATAGTCAATCACTAAACCAATCTCAACCTGCTTATAAGGAAATGAGGAACTGTCATGTCCCAACCCCTCTACTAGGGGGACAACGCAACTATAATGCTATCAATCCAAGCAATCTAGCCCCATGAACGTAAAATAAAAATGCATTGGAAATAAAAAAACATATGCATATGTATAAATCATTAACATACAATAGAAGCAAAACACATTCCATTCAAGCATTCGTCATGTTCATACTAATTTATAAAATAAATGGGCGCTCGTACGAAGTTGGTTCCACTTTTTGGTGCCACTTAGGAAATCAGAAACGCACTTCCGAAGTGTAAATCAAGAACGCATATGCGTTATTGATGGCACGTTCGGAATAACCCGAGCCCAAACACAAGGCTAAGGTTCGTGGAAATCTATATCGCATATCCGATATATCGCATTCACGAATTGTAATTTTACATATCGCATATGCGATATATCGCATATGCGATAGTTAACATTAAAAAACGCATATGCGATATATCGCATATGCGATATGTAAATTTACAAAATGCATATGCGATATATCGCAAGTGCAATTTTCAACATTTAGAAAACCATTACATTTTCATCAGTCGTGGAGGTCCTCTCCTTTGTCAATGAATTTCACTAGTAAGCACTAGTAAGCATTGGTGGTAAATAAACTCAAACATTTTATGTCATATTGACACTCCCAAAACTTGTGCTTTGTAGTTTTGGAATGTTAACTAATAGAAAAAAAAATTGCTCTTGGTCAGCTTAACCTTACATCAAACCCCATAATAAATCACCAAAAATGAAAAAAATTCCAACTTATAAGAAATCATATGTCACATACCCCAATTTTGTGAAATTATGTAATTGTTTTATTTTATTTTTGAGACATTATGTTAAACTTAATCCTAAGTAGGGATTGATGACTCAGC
>LPNX010050138.1:0-55992 GCA_001517045.1 Pseudotsuga menziesii
ATAATGAATTTCCTCTCCTATCTATGGTATATACTTATAATGTTGTCCTTACTACAATATGATGTAGTAATGTTTACCATAAGATGTAGTAATATATAAAATTGAACTTCCCCTCCACTTTTCAAAATATGTGATATCACCTCGGTTATTGTGAGGTAGGAGTACCTCCTCATGGTGGAGGTTAGTTTATTGTCTAAAATAATTTATTATTATTTTTTTCTTTGCATATATAACATCAACAACACGTTCTATTGGCTTACTTTTGGTAAGTTTCTGGAACCATGATGACTGTAGAAAAATCTTTACTTGATTCCAAGGATTCACTTAACTTTTACCCTTTCCTCCTAGTGGATTTGTCCCCAAATCATCGTTTTGGTCATGCAATACTTTCAGCTGCCTAACATTACCAATTCCATCAAATTTTGATAAAGCTAGTATTTGTACTTACAGTGCCTTTTACTTACACTTCATGTTTTCCGATCATGCTCTGAGGGGATGTTACAATGATACTTTTATACAAGCAAATAAAATGGGTTTCATTTGAATGAATGGTTATTATTTTAAATGATGTTTATATTTATGATTTTTTTATATATTTTTCTATATTTTCTTATATTAAAAGAATGGTGAATAGACCTTTAAGTTGGATGCTTTTCTTAAATTGAAAAGTTTTAAATAAAATGGTTTCTATGTGAATGAATGGTTAATTGTTTAAATCTAAAATATAGAAATAAAATAAAATGAAAATAATCATGTTGGAATTAATTTTTTAAAATAAAAAATTAATGAGTATTTTAATATTAAATTTTAAACAAATTTTAACTTTAGATCTTTTCTTTCTTTTATCTACTTAAAGTGATTAAATATCTAATAATGTATGGATAGAAGAAAAAAAAAACTTAAAGTGATTAAATATCTAATAATGTATGGATTAAAAAAAAAAACCTAGAAGTATGTATGGGTTTTTTACATTAAGAGAAAATCTCGAAGTTTCTTGTTTTTTAACATTAGATGAAGGTTAGTTACAATATATATTATTTCATTTTTTTTATAATGTATTCAGTTTTTTTTGTACAACGTCAAAATTCAATCATATTCTTAAAAATGAGGATGAGAGGTGTGGCATGATATAACAAAACGCTAATGCTACTAGGATTGATACAAAATGAGTGTCTAAGGTAGACATACTAGAATAGTATTATGAATATTTAGATTTTAGGACATGAACAATGAAGGAAAATTGGTTGCACACCTTATTTTAATTGAAGGGGCGCCACTTACTTTATTTAGTTAATAATCACAATTAACAACATGGTAATTGGGTAAACAGAATTAACTAACTATTCAAATTGTTGACAATAAGTGTATTATCACCGTTGGAATACACTACAATGAAACTATCTTTTCTTTAAAAAAATAGGGTATGGGAGGGCCTTTTCAGGCTTGGCCCTTTTTTGTATTGGAATATTTTCAACCTCAAACTTTAACCATATTATCAAGACTGAGGATGAGAGGTGTATTCTCAATACTAAGAATGAGAGGTGTGGCATGATATAAAAAAATGCTACTAGGATTGATTGAACATGAGTTTCTAAGATGCATGTAGTAGAATAGTGCTATGAATATTAATATTTTAGGTCTACTTAGAAGACATGAACAATGGAGGAAAATTGGTTCCAGACATTATTTTAATAGAAGGGGTGTCTCCTACTTTATTTGGTTAATAATCATTATTGACAACATGTTAAGTCGGTAAATAATAATGTTAATATTAATGAATATACTTAATTATGTAAATATGTTTAAATGGTTAATATTAATGAATATACTTGATCATGTAAATATATTTAAATTTTTAGTTTATTGTGATAGTAATTTTATTTTTTAAGTAGATAGATGATATGTACTATAACTTGAATTAATAATGTTAATATTAATTAATATTAATATTCATTAAAATATTATTAAGTAGTGTTAATCATAAACATTAATATTGACATTAAACATTTAGTAATGTNTAATATTAATATTCATTAAAATATTATTAAGTAGTGTTAATCATAAACATTAATATTGACATTAAACATTTAGTAATGTTAAGTCATCCTTGGATTAAAGTTACCCTTGGATTGAAGTCACCCTTGTGTAAAATTCAACTATTATTGCACTAAACCTTTAATTAAAGTCAACATTGAATTGAATTCAACCCATTTTTAAATGGGTTCAATTCAACTATGGATTCAAGTCACCCTTGGATTGAGTCAACCTTAACTTGACACCTCTTAGATAGCCTTTGATTAATAGCTTATTTTGTGCTTTCTTTGTTTTCATGCTAAAAGTTTTGCATTCTCTTTTAGTTCATAGTAGAATCAAATAAACCTTTTTGCTCAAACTTCAAATCATTAGGCTTGCACAATTATGGGAATTGTGTAACCTTGTGTTGTTGTGTCACTAAGGTTTGTTGTGTAATCTAGTCAATGCGTTTTTACTGTCATCTCAGATTTACTATTCGAGTGTATTGATGGATATTTTGTTTGATTTTATTCCCATTGTTTGAGTTCATGTAAATGTTTTCAAATTTTTTGTTTGTATGCAACTTTATGTTGAGGCTCAATGTGCTACTACATCACAAGATTATAAAGGTAAACTTTCTATCAAAACACTCAGATAAGTTGTTTCTTTTCATGTTACATATATCAATAAAAAATAAGAGGAATGTTTGCTTTCCTTTGGTCCAGATCATAGTTTTTCTCATTACTCTTTTTTATTAAAGCATGCGCGTTAGAGCATTTTGGTTGTCTTTCACAGTGTTTTTCCAACAATATCCATATAATGATTGAAGCAACAAAGGTGCACACATTAAACCGGTCTAGGAATGTGCACTCATAACTCATGCACAGTTTTCCTTTTTGTATCTTCCTGTGATTGTTTATGTTAATTAATTCTTGTCAAAATTAAGGTTTGAACAACTTAAAATAGTGATGATATACGTGATAAAAAGAAGACATAGTGAGTGGATAAGTAGCAATTCTGTTTACAATAGATTCTTTTTTATATTAAAGAAACTATTTCTCAAATATTTTAATCATTGGGAAATTTGCAAGCCTTCATGGTCATGTTAATTGGCCTATGTTATTCTCTGCATTTCCATCTAACATTTGATGATCAAAGATTTAACCTTTATACTTTGATGCTAGAAAAAAATTAGTTGGTTCATAAGATGACAAGGGGTCTATAAAATCCATAGGGTGATACGCTATCCTCCCTCCAAGTATGAGCAGATATAAAGGTGAGACATCCAACGTGCACAAAATCCTAGTTTCTTTGTTGTAGGAAATATTCTCCCAACTGCTTTTTGTATGAGCCCCAATATGTTTTGGGGATGGAGACATCGACTAAATGACCCAAAAATTTCAGGCATTGTTTCTTGACCTAAAAATGATTCCTAGACTATACAAGCAGGTTTAGGTGCATTTTGGCTCAAGAATTTTGGCCTTTGACCAGTGAATTTATAGCTTCACAAAGTACATTCCTGATTAAATCCTTAAAATGAAGTTAATATTTTTGTAATGATAAAATAAGAGTTAACCAATCACTCTTATAACTCTCATTAGATTTCATTGAATTAAAAAAAATAAACTTTTAACTTAATTTCCTTTAAAAAACACTTGTTGTATTTCTATCATGATTTTTATACTAAATTGTCATTTCTATTTCATTCTATGTTCCTTGATTATATCATTGTAATGCCCCGGTTTTGAACCCATTGCATTAAATGTACATGATGTATATATTGTAATGATCATGGTGTGGAGCTAAAGGCCAAGGCCCCGCCATTGATCGGTTATGCTATGTTTTCGGATTTAAATTGTCACTGATTGTATATTAGGGCATGCGGCATACGTCTTAAGTTTATCATCATGTAAATATGCATCCATAATAAAAATGAACCCAACCAGCTACGATCGCAGCAACTAAAATGAGAAATGGGGCATGATTTTCACAAGGATAAGGATGTGGGGGAATTTGTCAAACCTTGGCTAATGGGGTAAAAATCCATGTGTCACCTTTCTTTGTTTACCCAACCACCTCCATTGAAGAATGGCTGCTGGTGGTTGAGGCAGTTAATGGTCTTTGGGAGTGGGGTGGCAGGACTGTCAGTCCTCACCCACACGCACACTCTACTCACGGTTGACTTTACAATGGCCGAAAACCACTATCATCCCTCGCGCAGAGGTTCTGCTCTCCACGCCTGTGCTGAAAATCCACGCACTCTCCAATTCGTGGCCTCATGATTTTGCTGTACTGCATCCTCACGCATGAGCGGAAGTCTTGCTCATTCTCACACACAGGAGTTTTCCTGGTTTTTACCCACGTCGTTTTCCTCTACGGATTGTGAATGATGTGGCTGAATCCTTTCCTCATGGGCTGATGGTGGGGGTCTACGTTGTTGTTCCTCACGCATAGGTCAGGAGACTGTAAATCCCTTCCTAGCATGGTTTGTGTAATTTCTTTCGGTGACTTCATTTCCCAGAACGGGCTACTGTTTCCCCACGTTGCTGGTAATGTATGCTGATACATTTCTCTTTTGGGACTGTTGCTTTCCCATGTCGTGAGTTGTGTCTGTTTTACATTTGGGGACTGTTATAATTCGTTTGGGAATTGTTTTGACCATGATAGGGCTAAGAATGATTCAGGATTTGGCTTTCCCTGTTTAAGCTGTGACAGCTGAATTAATTTCCTGAGTGCAATGGTTGGTCTTCAGACTGTATTGGGAGCAGGGATGGGGACTTGGTTTGCTTGATAAATCTGGTGGCTGGAAACATTTTACCACAACAAATTTTCCAAAAGAATCTTTATTATCAAAGAAAAAGAGCCTACATCTCAAAAAATAGTTTCTAAGAACATTTTACCATAACAAAATTTCCAAAAGAATCTTTACTATCAAAGAAAAAGAGCCTCCATCTTAGAAGATAAGTTTTAAGAACAATTACCCATCGTATGTAACTGTGTGAAATGGTGATCTTTTAAAAAATGCGATAATATGTGTAAACATGATTTTATAAATATGAATCTAAATGGTTTTTCAAAAATGCGCTTCAAGTTTTTTTCTAGCTGACGAAAAAAATAAAAAATAAAAAAGTTTTTTTGACCGAACTATTAGTTCAACCGAACTCTTTTCCGTTCGTTAAAACTAACTTTCGGCCAAACTATAATATTTTTTGGCCGAAATATTTGTTCGGCTGAAAACCTATAAATATTCAGAAATGGTATTCCATCCCATTTCTGAGTCTTCTTCCATTTTTGAAGAGATTCCATGAAATACTTAGAATTTCTCTTCACAAATAATCCCATTAGTTGCATAATTCAATCTACTTTCTATAGATGCGAATTTTGTTGAATTTGGTGTGATCAACTAATTTTATTTATTATATTTCTTAGAAGATGTTTGGATTGCTTCAAAATTTAATAGAATTCAGGGAAATGAAAATTCAATAACTTCTGAAAGACTAGATAATTTGTTTTGGAAAAAACATGAAATAAAACATTAATGTGTTGTCTTCAAAAGGGTAATTTCAATTTTTTTTTGTTTTGAATTGGAAATTAGGGAAGATGTCATGTCAAAATAAACATGTCAGTTTTATGCTAGTTTTTCCTATTGGTCCACTTCAAAATATTCTAATAATTATTGTATGTGGTTGTTGGATACAAACTTATAGGCAGATATTAGTACAATCTGTCTAGATCATCATAACATATTTTGTTTTTAATGAACAATAGTTGAATAATGCATAAACTGTTGTCTAAAAACATGGCTATTTATCATAATCTCATTCATTAAGAACATACAATCAAACACTTACAAAAATAACACATCAGATGCCAATTAAAAAAATCTAAAAAATAACCAATAGAAAGCTAACACAATTCTCTACAAGTTTTGTTTTTACTACAAAATTAAATTCTAAACACAAATCCAATTTTTCTTTACTCAAAGTTGACAAACTTACAAAAACAACATTGCTTTTCCCATACCCCCTCCCCCTCGAAAAAAAAAATAGACACCCAGCTTCATGATTTCACCCTGTTATTAATACTTCTCCTTAAATTTGAAACAAAAACAATTTCAAATAAACATGGAGTCTAACAGGGATTTTTTTTACCTTCACTCATCGCATAAAGGGCCAAGGGTTTTCTCCCCCCGGCAAATCTCTCCTTCCTTTTCCTTGCACCAGGGTGAAAACACGATGTTTCTATACAATTTTTGGACAATCATTCACAATGAAAATTCAAAATCATCACAACAACAATAAAAAAAAATGTAAAAACTCACACAAGGATGTTCCTTGCAGTGTCCTCTTCAAAAGGGTAGTTTTAGTTTGTATGATAATACTGACATTTGAAAGGAATTGGGAGAACACAAACATGTGTCAATAAGACACCATTTTTTAAAACATACGTCATTTTGAAAGAAAAAAAATAGTGTTTAGGCATGAAAATCCTCAACATATAGTCCATTGAAAAGTACAATCGGTGTAGATTATGAATGTACCTTTGGTTTCCGTAAAATGAATAACCATCTCTAAAAAAATTGAAGGGCACACAAGTCACTCATTATCCAAACCTAAAAAATTGAAAGTATATGTCGTTGGTGCTTGTCAAATTTGTCCTACTATATGTCCATACAAAAAGTTCAAGAAAATATGAGTACGAAGCTAATAGAGGTCTCTAAACCTATTGTGTTTACATCAAGATTAAATTCCTAAGGGGGATATGGGTTTGAAAGGGTTTAATTTGAAAAACATAAAATTTTGTAGTTTTTTGTCAAAAAGTTGGAAAAAAGTGTATACCAACTTCCTATTTCCACCCACCAGCAAAACCATTTTGAGTTAGCTTTGTATAAGAACTATGAACCTCCTTATTGAAATGCAGAGTAAGACAATAATATATCTTTATACTTGTTAATAAACCATTACAGGATTGGAAATCCTCTGCCAAAATTCGAAGGCAAGCAACTGAGTTATTTTAAACCACACGATGAGCAAAGGATGGTCGAGGCTATGCAAAGAAGCCACACAAACTTTAAACACTAAACAAAACCTTTAAACCACTTGAAAATCATAATGTTACATCAAAAACAAACATTGCAGACCCCGAAGGGAAATCCTGGTGGAAACACAACACCATGGAGAAACTGAGCAAAAACATCCAACCACCATCACAAGAAAACAAACAAGAAACCATCATGACAATATGAATGCATTATTAAACCCTACAAATCCTTTTCAATTGGATCAAGGACAAGTGGAAGGTCGAGATCAATCCTCTCCCCTTAGCGCATTTATAGCATCCATGTCATTTAAAATTCCTAGATGCATTGTCAACTCATAGCCATGGTTATGACAAAGATTTAATACATGATATTAAAAATTATTTAAATCCCTCACAGTTGTCCTCCACCTTGTTCCTCCCAAGGTCATAATCCAAACCATGACTTAAACCTTTTAACATAATCACCATAAAACTTTCCTTTATCAAGCTACAAGGACCAATGCATATACATAACCACTTATGCCCAATAGTATGTAGAGAAGGTCATAACATAAGCTCGATCACATAGAAATTACCTTTAACAAGTGTAGTTAGAACTAAGTCCACAGGTCTAGGCTTAGTTCCTAGGTAAACCTACCATTGTCATAATAAGTTAAAAATATTAACATCGCCTTGGAAAGGCTGCAACCAAGTTGTCATTATAAATGGAGTCAATGCCAAGTGAACGATACACAGTGTCGTCAAACCATTAAAAAGTATAATTAAAACTATGTCCATGAAAATGAGTAAAGGGTATGTTACGGCAGATAAAATCATGTTGCGACACGTAAGCATAGTAAACTATAAACCATTTTTTTAATGAAAATTATGGGTATGTGATGGAATGAATTTTCCAACAGAATATATATTTATTATTGAATGATGATATTTACAAGATTATAATGTGGATTTATACAAATGAAGGGTCACCATTAAATGGTGTGACCTATCAAGTTGACATTAATTAATAACTACTAACTAACTAGGTTTACTAACTATTTAGCTTTATTACAAGCCATATTTCTTTGGAATACTTTGTCCACGAAATATTGGTAAGGATGGGTAGCGCAAATGAAAATATTCATTATCCCATGTAGCTTCATCATCTGGTAAGTTTCTTCACTTGATAAGGTATTCCTTGACTGATATGGAGCGAAGCAATTTGGTTTTAATTTCCAAAATGCATTCTGGTTCCAACACTATTTTTCCTTCATCATCTAACATAGGAAATTCAGTTTGGATGTAAGTGGTTGAGCCCAATTTCTTCTTTAGGCATGACACATGGAAGACGTCATGTATTTTTCCTTTTATTTGGGATGTCTAGAGCATAGACCACTTGTCCCACTCGCTTTCAAACTTGATATGGGCCATAGAACTTGGGAGCAAGTTTATGATTTTTGGAATTTGTTAGTGAATTTTGTTTATATGGTTGAAGGCGAACAAACACCCAATCAACCACTTAAAATTCTTGATCAGTTCTTTTTTAGTATGCTTGATGTTTCATGCGGTTTCTTGCTTGTTCAAGATGGTTCTTCAAAATGTGAATGACCTCATCAGATGTTGCTAGGTAATCTCTTACTACTGGAACTTTGAAATTGTTGATGGCTTATTCTCTTGTTGTAGGAGGTGGGTACCCATATAAGGCTTCAAAAAGTGACATTTTTGTTGATGTATAATATGTACTATTATACCACCATTCTGCAAGGTGTAGCCATTATACCCATTGAGTTTGTCAGTCGTTCACAAAATTCCTCAAGTATCCTTCAAGGCATTTGTTTACTACTTTCGTTTGTCCATATGTCTGGAGGTGGTACGAGGTACTCATAGTTAGTGAAGTCCCAACTTGGTGGAAAAATTCCTTCCAAAAGTTGCTGGTGAATTTGGGGCCCCTATCACTAAAAATAACCTTGGGAAACCCATGGAGCTTAAATATATTCTTTACATAACTATATGAAACCTGGTTTGCTTTTGCTTTGGATGAAAAACAATGAAATGATAATATTTTGTTAATCTGTCAATGACTACAAATATACTATCATTTCCTTCTGATGTAGGAAGGCCCATGATAAAATCCATGGATACCTCAAACCATTTTTGGGGTGGAATATGAAGGGGTTGTAGCAGACCAAGAGGAGCCACCATCTCGAACTTCTTCCTTTGACATGTATCACATTCAACTACATATTTTTGGATATCAATCGTCATTATATTCCAAAAGAAGGATTGGCGGATATTGTGGTATGTTTTAAAGAAACCAATATGGCCTACTACTGGGGAGTCATGGTTCTGTTTTAAGACTTGAGTTTTATATTTCGATTAACTGGGTAAATATATTCTTTGTTTGTACCATAGTATGTCTTTTTCCCATGAATATTTGGATTTTGTTTCTTTTTTGTTTTCAACTTCTTCAATTGGCTTCTTGTCTCTGGGTCTTTCACATACTCACTTTGGACTTTTGAAATCCATTCAAGAACAACTATGGATATGGCGCATAGGGAGGGAGTCACTTTCATGTTTTCTTGATAAGTTTTCTGGAACCCTTTTCTATTTTCCCTTTTTATACAAAATGTCAAAATCAAGGCTTCGATTTTGTTTACCCATTTCTTTTGTTTATGAGAGAGTTTTTTTTAGTTAGAAAATACTTCAGGTTGTTGTGGTATGTTTTAACAAGAATATTACCCCGAACAAATATTGCATCCATTTAACAAGGGAGTGCTTTATTTCCAATAATTCCTTGTCATATGTGGATTTTGTTTTCTCACTTGGTTTAAAATTATGGCTTTCGAAAAAAATGGGATGTTTATCTTGCATTAGAAGAACCCCTAATCCTATTGTTGAAGCGTCACACTCAAGGATGAATGTCTTCATGAAATCAGGAGCTGCTAACACTGGTGTGGATGTCATTAGGGTTTTCAACTATTCAAAACAAGTATCTACATCCTTATCCCATCTAAAAGCATCCCTTTTTAATAGTGATGTCAGGGGTGCTACAATTTGGGTGTAGTTGCAAATAAATCTTCTATAATAACCTGCTACACCTAGAAATCCTCTTAACGATGCAATTGAATTGGGGGACAACCACTTTGTGATCACCCTAATTTTTTTGGGATCAACCTTAATGTCATTGGATGATACAATGTCCCCCAAAAATTCTATTTATTTTTTCTCGAAACTACATTTTTCTTTGTTAGCATAAAATTTGTTTCCTTCTAGAAGCTTCAATATCGTTTCTACATGCTTGAGGTGTGAGTTCCAATTTTTACTATAAATAAGGATATCACACAAAAAAACTAGCATGAAATTTCTTAGGTACGGGCGAAACAAGTCATTCATTATTGCTTGAAATGTTGTCAGAGCGTTGGACACAATCCAAATGGCATCACTCGAAATTCATATAAACCTTTGTGGGTGAAAAATGTTGTTTTACGGACATCTTCTTCTTGAATATGGATTTGGTAATATCCTCGTTTTAAGTCTAGTTTAGAAAAATACTTTGCACCATGTAGCTTATCGAGCAGTTTGTCAACAAAGGGAATGGTGAATTGATCTTTTATGGTGACATTTTTAATTTCTTGATAATCAATGGAAATTCTATATGATCCATAATTTTTTCTAACTAGTATGAATGGTGCAGAGAAAGGACTCTTACTACATGTGATTATTCCAGCATCTAATAGTTCCTGTACCAAATGTTCGATCTTTGATTTGTTCCTGTGAGATTGTATGGATGGCGTTTTTCTGATTGGAGTTGTTCCTAGAATCAACTCGATGATGTGATCCCTAGAACGTAGGGGAAGGAGACCATGAGGAGGGTTTTTGAATATGTCTCTATGTTCCCCCAGGAGTTGTTCTAATTCATGTGGGTCATTATTTTGTCTTTTATTAGTTGTTCCTTCCATAGCATAGTAGTGTAAGAAGAAGGCTTGAGCTCCTTTTTTAATCATCTTTTCCATTTTATTGGATGAGACAATTTGGGGAGGGGGGAAATTAATTCTATAAAGCTTATATTTCCTCCCATTTTCATAAAATTTTATAAATTGTTCTCGTAAGTTTAATTCGACCATCCCCAACGTTTCCAACCATTGTGCAGCTAAGACAATGTCAACCCCTCTGATTGACATATCATATATTGGTAATCTTAGCTTGTAGTCATTTCTAACTAGTTCTACTTTATGGCATTTATCGTTGCAGAGTGTGGTATTATTTCCTCGTATTGAAGGCTTGGAAGCTGGAGGTAGGGTAGATGAAAATGTTTAATTGTTTTGCTACCCCAGATTCTATGAAGTTGTGTGTACTCCCACTATCGATCAACACCATCACCTTAGTAATTTTTATATGGACAAAAAATTTGAAGGTTTCAAGTTGAGAGATACCTATCATTGCAACCACGATGAGCGTTGGTGTGATGTTAACCTCCTCCTTTCCAGTCTCATCGCTATATGACTCTGTGTCGAAGGAAGGTGTGACGCTTGATTCTTCATCGTTATGATCACCGGTATTAATTTTTTCGCACACGAATAAATTCATACTTTGTACTTAGCCCTAGGCGTCAATTAGGGGAATTACACCTAAGACATGTATTGTCATCCTTTTTTCCATTGGCTCTTAGGTGGGGTGGTATATAAACAGACAGACGTTGTGTTTTTTGCTTCTCTTCAATTAATTTTGTTTTTTGACGGGCTTGTTCCACATCTTTGACGTCTAATAATTTTATCTTGCTTTGAATACTCTTGTTTGGACCACCAAATAAATTTGTGGGAGTCATTCTTTAGATATATCATGGACATGAGTGGCGAGGACTAATAGATTTCTAAAATATTCATCCATTGTTCCTTTTTGTTGTAAACGAGTGAGCTAGTTGTAGAATTCAGTTTCTTCCATGTCTTGAAATCTTTTAAAGAAATTTTTGTTGAATGTGTCCCAGTCTCTAATTAGTATTCCTCCCTTCATTACAGAGTCCCACCATAAGAACCAGTCACAAGCAGTTTTATCCATGTACATTGTTGCGACATTCAATTTGTCATCGTCGTCATATATATAGTACATTTCAAAATATTTTTCGATTTTTTTGATCCATCGAACCCCGTCTCGATTATTTTCGCTCTCAAACCTTGGTAAATCGATCTTGACCTTGTGAACAATGTTGTGGGTTGGTCTTGTATGTGAGTTATTGCCTCCTTTAACTTGGTCTCTTAGTGAGATAATTTCGAGCTTTAGGTCGCAAATGTCCTTATCTTTTTTCTCAAACTTTGCTAATATATTTTGAAATGGATCGTCTTCTGACTTTATGAACACATCTTTGTTATCGAGAGGGTTTCTCTTAGTATTTCTTATATTCATCTTGTTTAATTTTGGATTTTAACTATTAAAATATTAATTGTAATAATAATAATAATTTATTATTAAAAAAAAATTATGACAAAATTTGAATAGTTTGTAAGGTTTTGATAAGATAATAATAATAATTATTAATTATTATAATAATAATATTATATATTGTTTTTAAAAATGGAAGGAAATGGAATGGTGTTCTGCGCGAGGCGTGAAGAGAATGGTGGTATGCGCGAAGGGAGGGAGGTCGACATAAGAGGGCGTGGATGGAGATGAATACGGTGGATATGAATGGCAGCAGCGTGGAGGGTGATGCAAGGGTGAGGGCGCACATAATAGAGTTGAGAGGGCGTGTTGCATAATGGTGGAAGAAATGGAGAGCAGTGAGTGGACGAAGGAAGAGGGCGTTGGAGGACAGAGGGAAACACATAAATGAATGGAGATGGCAGGAGACTCACAAAGGAGAACGAGTGGGTTAATGAGCGGGAGCTTGGAGGAAAAAACATGGGGATGCTCGCTCTGATACCAACTTCGAATGGATTTTCCAATAGGATATATATTTATTATTGAATGACAATATTTATTATTTAGTATAATGTGGCTTTATATAAATGAAGGTCACCATTAAATGATATGACCTATCAAATCGACATTAATTAATAACTACTAACTAAGTAGATTTACTAACTATTTAATTTTATTACATGTGACAATTTCTATCATATTTGTTTAAATTATATAAGATAATCTCTTTAATTGGTTTGAACTCATCACAAAATAATGAGTGGGGACAAGTATAAAGGCAGTGGGAGAAAGTTCGAAAAAGTTTACATTTTTCATAAAATTTAAAGGTTAACAAAGATAAAATATATCTAGAAAGAAATGAGTGATGAAAAAGCATAACACATGTATTTCGTTTTGTTTAATCATAGTAAGTATTTTGAGAGAGACGCTTTAATATTTTTAATGCATATTTTGGATTTAAATACTAAATTAGGTTAAAATAAATATATATTTGTCTTTTTTTTATAGTGAATCATTAAAATTCTTTTAAATTGAAGCAAGATATAATCAATACTTTTTATATTGCTACCATCAAAGCATTACATAATTACCCCAGTTTTCCTTCTCACGTGGTCATATTAAAATACTTTTTATATTGCTACTATCAAAGCATTACATAATCACCCCATATTCTAAAACATATATGTGTAAAAGACAAGGATCAAAGATTTGCAATCAACACCAATCAATAATCAGAATTCACATATACCTTCTCTCAATCGAAATTCATAAAAATCAATCTTGGAAGTAAACAAATCCCAACGAGAAATGAGGAAACCAATAATAGTTATGGGCCATTATCAAAATATAGAAAGTTATCTAACCATAGGACCTAAACCAAGACTTACTAGCCAAAACTAGGATCTGATAGTAGAAGTAGGAAAAGTTTCAAAGCTATGATGAGAAGCCCCTTTATTTTTGGCAGGGGGTTGTTGCAGACACCTAGCTATTATTTATGATGTTTATATACATTGTTGAATATATAAAGATTTGAACCTTTGTGACATGGATAAGGTTTCTCCTCCCTAACCACCTAATATATAGTGAATTGACTAACTTTCCTATACACACACATATGCATTTATACACCAATTTACACATTTCCGGTGAGAGTGTGATCTAAATACAAGCAATGAATATAGATGAATCCAAGTGTGTGACATAGATATACCAATAATTATGTAACCATTTAACCAAATGCATTTCTCAAAATACCGATCTACACTTAGTTCAATGTCTTATAATTCTAATGTCAATTCTCATTGGATCATTTGGTTAAGGTGTGGGTCACGTCAGTAGGGTGACCCAAGTTCAATTCCAAGTTGGCGGATGCAATCACCAGATGATTTTTGTGGGACTAGATGCTAGCAAAAAAAAATCTTATAATTCTCACCCTACACTACCTTACCACAAAATCTATTAGAATATTAAATTTAATCTTATAATTCACAACACTTAATATTAACACGTAACTTCAAATTCTCAACTATATATACAAAATAATTTATGCAAAAGCACCAAAAGAGAAAAAACCAATTTTTTTTTCAGGAAAAAGAAAGTATATATATAAACTATTTCTCTTATAAATAATCATAAAATTAAAATTATATATATAATTTTTTCCATATCTAATTTACATTTCTATATTATTGTAAATGTTTTTAACATTTACTTTTTTTATTCTATCCTNCAAGCATCAAAATCTATCTTTAATATATTATGCTTTTGTGACACTCTTACAACTAGCTTCAAAATCTCTCTTACATTTAAATATACGAAACTTAAATAAATTCATAGCAACTATTCTTTTTTAAGCTAATGCCCATGGATATGTGCACACGAGACCTTCCATTTGCAACTTCTCATCTCAATTACTCATTTCTTTATCCTGATGGGTTTCATAACAACAATCTTTAAATTAATAGACAACCAACTTTAAAATTAAAGCATCTATAATATATTAATCATATTGCTTGGGTGTTATTTTCAAAATACTAAAATTAAGAATCTTTATTCTCTACTTTTGAAATCATAAGCAAACACATTTTAAAATTAAGATGGAATTAGGGGTGTGCAATCTTGAAATGACTAAATTTCATGACACTACAAGAGGCCTAATAAACTAAAATAGTTTAAGTTATGAAATCAATATATTAAGTTCTTCCAATTTTTTATTTTTTATTTGTTTAATTTCTATGCTCTCTATCTCTCACATACACATCTATATATAGTTGTCCCCCAAATTAATATTTTCCTTCAAATTTGGTTAAAGATTCTAGTATATGAAATACTTATACCCACACACCTTACTTATCCACCTTCCAAAAACTTGTACAACATACTACTCACACATTCATGTTATGGACTAAAATATTTTGTCTTACTTGTTCATAGATAGGATAGTGTATCATTGCAAGCATCCCATCTTCATTTTATTCTTGTTTGTAAAATAAATATAGATGTGTTTCTTTATTTGTAATTTTTCAATATCCCTTTTCAACTAGAACTTAAATATATAAATAAAACTTAAATATATGAATTGAAAAAAAAACAATTATTATATTTACTAAAGATTTTTTATATTTATATTCTTAATGATAAAAGAAAAACTAAAAAAACATAGTAAAAACATAATAAAATGATTAATATTATTAAAAAACAATTAAATATGTCAACAATAGTGTCATCCATATATTTGTCACACAGTTCAAAAATAAAAAATAAAAAAAAATTGTACACACATTTAATTAGAACTCTTCATACAATTATAGGAAGTAGTATTACTTGTGAGTTTAATTAATGATGCTTATGTAAATCAATTATATGATTTTGCTTCCTATGTCAGGTTTTGCCAGCAGCGGTAATGACATAGTTATAATTGCTGCATACAACCACACCTGAAGGCAATGTTTTAGAAATTATTGCTTTGGTTTTTGTTATAATTTACTAGGGCCTTACTAGCGCAAGGTTTGGCAGACTAGACCATAGTCTTGATCCCACCTTACAATGTAATATGGGTTTATGAGGGATACAAGACTTACCATAGTGCAATGTAATATGGTAATATTAAATAGGACCTTGATCCTAAGGCACGAAGGTGCAAAGTTCGATTAATGGACATTGATATGGTATTATGCCATGGTTTGCAACATTAATATAATATAATATATCATTGGTTTAAAAGGTTGTTTGGTTTACATGGAAATGGTTTATTGTTATATGATATGGGTACTTACTATAGTTTTAATGGTTCGATGCAATGGTTAAAAAGTCATGATTACCTCTGGATGTGGTTTCAAGAGTCGTACCCAAGTTGACTTGGGTCTCAAAAGCGTGTCCTGGCTGTGAGTTAACAACACAACCAGGCTTCCATTCTAGCTTCAAGATATTATCTCATTCATTCACTTGTATGGTTCTGCATCTAGGGTTGCAAAGAGTTTAATGTGTTGTAAATTTTGTTTGAAGCCTTCATTCATGGTTTGTTTGCTTTGTAACTTTTGAGAGCTGAAGTTTTGCTATGTTAATGGTGACTTTTGTGTTTGCTGGTGTAAACGCTGCTACGGTGTTTGATGGAATTGTAACTAGTTTCTTTCCAGGGTATTTTTGTGTTTTTAATGGATTCCATGGTCATCTGCAACTTGTTGCTTAGCTTTCATGATAACTCAACTATAAATGGGCCAGTTTCAACGTTGCCCTTCACCACATAAATTTAATTGATAAGCTGCAGTATTTTATTTGAATTTTTGTTTTAATGGTTTAACTGTAACTGACGTTGGTTGGTGGATTTTGTGTAGGAAGAGGAGGGATAAGGGTAACCCCGAGAGGAGCTGACCCCTGGACCCCTCTACAACTCACATAAGGTAATAACTTAACGCTTTAAATTTTAACTTGTTTACATTGTTAACAAATGTTTTAACTGCAACAATGTGTTTCTTTGCAGGTTAGGAGCACTGGCGAGGAGGGAGATAGGGCCACCTCCTCCCAGGCCCACAGATTAGAACGCCTAGGTAAAGAAACCAAAAACCATTTCTCTGGTTTTAATTTTGTATTTCAAGGAAATTTATCCACGTTGTTGACAGTTTAGTGGGTTTGTTGCAGGTACTATCTGCTTACCAAAAGGATACGAGAGGGGAATTTCAACACCATCTTTGTGCAAGATAAGTTTTAAGTGTTGTTTGAAACCCCTCGGGTTCAAGCTCTATTTTACAAAGGGATTTACAGCCTCTCTACTTTGCATTGTTTTTATGTACAATATGGTTTGTTTTAGTACATTGCATTAGAGTTGTGGGTGCCATCACATATGTACTTACCACCACTTCACTTAATCTATAATTATAAGTTGTTTAGTGTTTAAAAACAATGGTGGAATCCATCATGGATGGTCTTATAAACACACCTTGCATGCGTACATTGTTTGTATATTTGTTTAATGTATAAATGAATTGAAGCGACCCTTAGAGTCTTAGCATTTCCTGTTATGAGTTAAATTGTGGTTGTACTTGTTTCTTCCTTTATTTTAAATAATGGATGCCATCCTTCGATGGTCCTATGACCATGTACATGTTTTGATAAAATTCATTGCTTAACGACATCTAGGTTTGGTTTACAATAGAAAGTCTGTAGTATTAAAAAATATCGTTAACCCGTATGATGGTTTAGCATTTCCATGCAGATGTTGTTAGCTACTATATATTTGAATTGAAAAGATTATTTGTGTTTATCTTTTTTGTAAGCAATGGTAGCCATTAAAATGGGCTTACTATATTTGGTTTTCATTCATTTTAGATCGGCTTAATGTACTTTAGTACTATTATGAAGGTAATCTTCTATTTTAAGTTGGTTTTCATTATCTTTATCATCCATTACTTAAACAACAAATACTTTGCATCCTTTATGTATTAATCTTTGTGAGAATTTCCTTCACAATGAGCTCTAGGAGCTAGAGCAATATTCACACTCAAAGTATTTGACAAAATGTGCAAGAGAACAAGAAAAGAGATAGCAAATAGCTGGAATAGCACATATGAAAGGTGCTAATTAGTGATCATATTATTATGTACATCTTGTATATGTTATGGTACACATTTATAATACATTGGATAAAATTAGTGAGGCTCAGGAAGTGGGAGTGTACATGTGTCATGGTAAGATTTGATCTCAATCCCCCCTAGGTTGACCAATGGAGCTCCAACTTAGCCTAAACATTCACGAACCAAAGTGTGAATGTTGGTGAAGTGTGCTGGGGCATTAATGAGTCCAAGACAAGCGTGGGTGAGAAGATAGAGGTGAGTGGGAGGCTTGATGTGGCAATAAATTCTCCTAAGAGATCCAAAATAGGAAAAATACACCACTACCACCCCTAGTCAAGCCTAGATCCCCCAAATCAAGGAGGTAGCGCTCCAAGGAAGTAATGAGGGTGCACATGTGCTGAGTTGACCAAACTAGAGAACTGGAGTGTGCGTGAAAGGTCTGAAAATAACTAGTTCACCTCCTGTATGAATTTCCCTAAGTCTAACCATAGCAATTTAATGCATAGAAGAAAATGATATTGTATAAAGTATAAACCAAGGTACTAAGGATGCATTACTGGTCCAACACCCCCTCTTAATTTGGACTTAGTACAACTTATTCAAAATGATTTATTAAGGCCTTGGAAACTAAGGCTCAAGTCACCTTTTACAACAACGTTTTATTCACACATGTAACCGAGATAAGGAGGAAAACCTCATGGGACAAAACCTCCCCTCAAAAATGGATATGAAAGAGATCAAAATTTATTCAGGAGGTCCTCTTCTTCACTTGAATGAGCTGAAAGAAAAACTTCTTGGTGATGGACTTGGTGAAGATGCTGTGGATGCCAAAATCATGCATCAAAGTGTTGTAAACAAAGATCATGTGGAGAGGACCTTTGATGGTCATCATTTGATGATGGAGGGGAATCATAAGAATGTATTTTGCTATAGGAATACTCTGATATAATAGCATAATCAACCATGTAAAATATATCTCTGCAATCTCTTTCCCAAATAACATTAAAGGATTCAACAAAATCTGCATCGTGTGTGGCTGCCATATCATGAATAAAACCATGAATCTTTCTCCCAATTTGATGATGCACCTTCATCAATATGTAACAAAGCTCATGAGGATCTGAAATATTAGAATATATGTCATACACAGCATAAAATATCATAGGTATGGTGTCTCCATGAGCGATTGGATCCATAGGGAGAGAAGAGTGAGCAACTAGATCACAATTGCAATTGAGCGAACCTGGAAGGTCTGGAGAATTGATATTTGAACCATGTGTGGTAAAAGAAAGTCCAGACATATCACAAGTAAATTTGAACATGAAATCCGACATATTTGATGTCTGAAATTCGACAGACATGTGTCTGTTATTCGACGACAACATTTTTTTTGGTGCCAGTGGGAATTCATCGGTTATTCGACACTAGTTCAAATGTCGTCGATATTTCGATAATTTGGGATCATTCTACTAGGTTAATGAGTAAAGTAGCATTAGATTCCAACCACAATACCAAAATAGACAAAACAACTAGGGTTTCTCTTCTAGTATCAAACTAACTCATCCTCTAAGGCACATTAATATGTCAAAACCATAGATCTATGAACAAAGGAGGCATGGTACCATGTGCAATCATAGATCCATGTTCAAGGTCATTAAAATAAACTCTAAATCCCTAGAATGATGGGACAACCCCATAAATTATGCAATGCATGGTGGTAAAACATCTATATATGTGCCATAGACCAAGGGTCAAGGGAATGCTCCACATAACTAATTTATCAACCATGTGAAGGGACATAATCCAAAGGTAAAGAACCATCATAAACACAGGGTTATCATACACCAAGTGAATACCAATCATATGTCAGCCAATATATCCATTGAAACATGATTCCATCATCAAATAATTTTTGTGAAGGAAGAATGCTCTCTCCAAATGATGAGTCAAAATGCAATAAATGCTTCATATCCAAGGTGAAAATCTCATGAAATTCTACAATATAGTCATTAACATGTCAATCCACCCATGAAACATATGCAAAATGAGGAGTGTACCATTAAATGAGCCACAAGTCATGATAACCAATGCATATATGAGAGAAGTATGCCTCATCACTCATCCATCAAGTGAATAACAATGATTTGTCAACCAATATAGCCACTAGAAAAGGCTTCTGTCATCAAGGAATTTGTGCAAAGGAACAATGCTCTCTCCAAATGATGAGTCATCATTCTAAATATGATATCACAATTCTATGCTTAATATCCAATATGAAAATCTCATGAAAGTAAACAATATAGTCATTAGCATGTTGATCCACCCATGAAAAATTTGAAAAATGAAAAGCATGCTATTAAATGAGCCAAACGTCATGATAATCAATCCATATATGAGATAAGTATGCCTCACATAACCATGGTGGTGAACCAAAATTAACCGATGATGGAATAATCACCAATCAAAGCACTTGAGGGGCTAATATAGATGCTAGACATGAGCAAATAAACAACTCCCATGAAAATTTCTCCACATCCTAGTGTTCAACAAATATATTTTCACAAGTGAAGCAACTATATGGAAGTGTGCACAAGCAATCCCGAGTAAAGTAAGTTTCATCCTTTCCTCGAAATTTGGATGACAACTTATTTTTAAACCAAGAGGTGAATGCTTGAACATCAGTAGAAGCACTAAAACCACTGCAAAAGAAGCAATAAAAAAATGAAATCAATAAACCAAAACCTGCATCTACTTGTAAAATCAAAACCAAATCCTATATTTTGAAGACCAAGGTGACAAACTTGACATGCTAGAGACCATAGATAAGCTTATCTGATGAGAGTAAAACCTAAGGCATTTGTCTAGCAAGTTTGGATAATTTTCTTCTAATGAATGTACTTCTATGTTCACATTTCCCTCTTATCGCACTGACTGTTTAAGTGGTTTGGAAGGGTTTCAGGATTCATGCAATTAATCTTAAATCTATGGATATATCTTTGTTGTAGAGTACACCCTCTCTATAAGTTTTATTTCTACCTTTTTCACTGTAGAGATCGAGTATATGTTTTTAAAAACACTTTGCATACATTGGTATGTAACGGACTGTAAGTAATTTGGTATGTGACTTTGACAAACAGTTGTAGTGTATATTGTTGAATGTAGCTGTAGTTGTTCAATCCTTATGATGATTGTCCTTATATAGTTTAGAAGGATGTTATTATAGCATATTTAACATTTACCATCCACAACATTTAAGCTTGCAAAATAAAATGTTGCAGGAATAATATAAAGCATAAATCAGACTTTCAATGCCAAATTTCTAGATCTAGATTTTACTCAAAAATAAGGTGAATGCATGCAAAGAGTCTCACTAGGAGCAAGAATTTGGGTTGTACTGTGATAAATTTTTTAGGAATAATAGGTTATCCTCTTATATGCCTACAATGTAACTGTAAAAAAATTGGCATACTAAATTGGCAATACCAATTACTATAAAATCATAGTAGTGTATGATTTAATTTTAATGAAAGTCCAAAAGACACGGTTTCTAATTTTTGTGGGTTGTTTTCCCCATCCATGAATTAGTTGTGGTATTTTCCTCTATTTCTTAGTTGCATATTATCATTAGTTGAAGTTTTTCTTGTTGTGCAAACTACTATCAATATACTTGAAAGCATGGAACATAAAAATACATGTTGGCCTTTTGAAGGACATGATATTGCTTAGATCAGAAGGTGAACAAGACAAACATTCATGAATCTAAGTAGGATTCTTTTAATTTAAGTAAGAATGAATTTTAACACACAATTATATCTCAACATAAAAAAAAGTTAAAACACATTTAAGTTGTAGATTCTACAAGTCAAGAAGGATAGTTGGCATTAAAAACCAACCTCTAAATCATGGAAATAGGTTGTCTACATCCCATATTCAAGTGATCTTGTATATGTGTTCAATTATGTGAATGGATACATCACAACACATGAATTTCTTCCCATATCTTCCATGTGAATCAACAAGCCTTGAAACGTTATGTTGATCATATATAACACAATAAGGCTAAAGCGCTTCCCATCATAGCTCCACTTCTAGAACATATTAGTTATTTCCATTGGTAATATTTAAAACATTTCAAAGAACTCCTATAATTCTCACAGCCAATTCCATGAAAAGCATATCCCATGGGAGAATATTCTTCCTCAATCTTGATCTTTCCCCTTGTTGGTTGGAGTTGGACCTTAGGGATATCAAATAAGAAAATATGAGACCTAAATAGAAACATGTGGTTGCTCTTGTGAACTGAAAAGCTACCCAGATATTTGGAATCAAAGTAGATCCCATGTAAATAAAAACCAAAATGGTGACAGTCAAGTTGAAAAACCTCTTCCTTCTCTCAGAGAGAGATTTTGATCCCTTAAATACCATGCAATCCATTGTTTGTCGAAGCAAAAAATGGATCACGAAAAAAAGAAGTATCAAATAAAGGAAATATCCAACCCTAGTAATGTTAAGAATTGAACTAAAAGTAATTTCAAGGTCTTTGTCAAAAATTGATACAATATATGAATCTGTAGACTGCCCAAATAGAATATAACCTGATATTGCAGTAGATTAGTAAACCAAAACACTGAGCACTATGGTGATCCTTCCAACCTTGTTCATCTTAGCAGGGGTATTTCAACCTCTAGGGGCTTTGATAATTACTATGATAGGTATTAGAATGGAACAATATCAAGATGTTTTGGGTGCACACATAGTTGTCAAAAATAGGATCAAAAACTCCTATGCACAAAGCCTGTTGTTCACTTATACTAGTGGATATCTGCTTGGTGAGACCAGATATCTCGAGCATTTTTTTCTTTTAGTCAGATGGGGTGAGCTACAATAGACCGTGCTTATAATCGATGACTTGATATTCACATTCTCTTATATACGCATCAACTCAGATAATCTTTGATACATCTGTTGATAAATAAGTTTACCCAATTCCATTGAAGGTAAAGGTAAATACATAGATTATGTAGCCATCAATATAGCCCCAACCATGGATACTTCCATGCATTTTTTTATAGATCAGCTACACATTGAAATGAAATATGTATTCATTGGTCATGACTAGGATTTCCACAAGAAGATCCAAAATCGTCATTTTGGTCCCAATATTAGGAAGCATCTAAGGCCCTGTTTTCTTACCCTTTATAAGCCTAACAAAGGAAATTATTGAATACATTACAACAAAAACAAATGAAAGTGCAACATATGCAGTAGATGTGAATTTCAATGGATCTATATTCATAATAACAAAGAGAGGTGCCATAAAAAATACCATTGTGATTAAAACTATTATGAATCACATCATGAGCATGTGATGTATTACCTTAGAAAAGGGCTTGTTGGACCTGCATTGAGTTATTCCCATGTGGGTTAGAATCCTCTTAAGGAAATTCTTATTGCTATGATTTAGGTGACCCCCTTGGAGAATTATCTTATCCTCAGTTCTATCTTTCTACTCACCTCCTGTGAACTCATTTCCATTGGCCTTTGTGCCATCCTCAACCTCCTAAACTGCAAGTCCACTTTTCAAACCAGAAAAAATGCCCGAGATTTCCGTGGTTCTGGCGCTTTCCCCAGCGATCTTGGTTCAGATTATGATTTCAAATCATTGTAGGGATAGGTATTTAACAAAGAGAGGTGCCAGAAAAAATACCATTGCGATGAAAACTATTAGTCTCTAATTTATCCACCAACCTTCCTTTCCCATCCATTGATAAATAATACCTTAGTAATGCTCAAATACTAACATCACATCTCCCATAATAATCAAATAAACAATCATAATCCTTGCATTGCATTGTAGATTCATATTACAAACCACGATCCAGTAGAGGGACATGGTTCCATCCAGAATAAGACTTTGTGATGCAATGGTTTTTGTGCCCAGATTAAACATACAAACCACCATTTCTGCAATAGCACAAAAACTTACCTTGGAACCATCATTTCCGCCTGCTGCCATATTCAAATAGGCATGCCGACATATAGAGATTGACTTTACCGAGAGACAAAACATATTATATAATTATGGGGACGTCGAAAATACTACAACAATCCTGGTCAAAAAACTGATGACCATGAAGGTCAAAAAACCGACGTTGCTTCAGGATTTCAAAAACAAATTGGACAAAACAGTGGTTTTCATCATTGCAATCCGATTTTGGAATCAAGTCCTATTGTGTATGGAAAAAAATTCACATGAATGATAATTATATGGCTATCCAACCAATGAAATACATACATGACATAAAAGAAACATACATAAGTGACATAGTGTTGGAATCTAGGCAATTTTGAGATTTTCCAACTGTAGAACCTGAGGGTTGTTGGGTCTTTTGGTCATGAAATGGTTGGGGAAATGATTCAATTACTATCATGGACTTTGTATCATCTTGTATATCATCATCAGAATCAGAATTAGAAATATCTGATTGGATTGGGAAAGGGATTTGAGAAGGCACATCAAAAGCTAGTGAAAAATGACTAGTTTTGGGAGGAAGCTTTGGTGAACTGACTGAGGTTTCTTCCAAGGAAGGGATGCAGGATTCAGGTTATGATATATCAGAAGGTAAATCAGAAACAAATTTATCAAAAATAGATAAAATGGAAATGGGTTTTACCCATGTACTCAATGCATGCTCAACCTTACCATTTCCTTGCTTGCGCTCCCATCTTTTTGCAAAATTTGGAAGAGAAATATGGTTCTCCTCAAGGAGATTGGTCATGATGTCCATATTATTTATGAATAAATCTTTCTTAAGATGTGAATCTCTGCAATAACCACATGTGGATCTCTCTCTCTTATTTCTCCTCCTCCTGGATCTTGAGCTCCCATTAGTAGAACTGGAGCTTTCTAAACTTGACTGCTTCTTCTCTTTCTCCTTTTGTTTCAGATATTTATTCTTGATCTGTGATTGATTTGATACACCAGCAGCAAGGGATTTATCTTTATATCTGAAGGTACACATTTGTATGAGCTTTTCCTTCTCCTGATTCAAAGACTCCATGAAATCTGCTAGCGCGGGCATCTTCCAATTTCTAGTTGTAATCCTGCTTGAGAGGAATGTTGAAACATACACCGAATACTCGGGCCCTAACTTAGAAAGGATGGAAAATATAATATGGTATTCTTTATTCTCTATGCCACGCTATTTTAGCTAAAGTACCAGTGCTTTCAACTTGGTAAATAGTTCTTCAATGGTCTCGTAGTGAGCTAGGATCGGGAAGATTAGCTTGTTCTCAAGCTGATGGCCTCTTATTTCATCTGTCTTCCCAAATAGTGACTCAAAATTGAGCCAAAATTCATTTGGTGTGCCAAGAATTTCTATATGAAAGAGGAGTTCCCTTGAAGTTCTGAGATAGAGGATACTGAAAGCTTCATCAAGTCTATTAAAATACTTAGCTTTTTCCACAATAGAATTTGGCTTGGGTTTAGTCCCAATGGTGACCCGGTAGAGACCCTTGGACCTCAACTGGATGATCATCTTGGAATTCCATTCAAAATAATTGAATGGATTAAGCAATGCTCGAGTTTTCTCCATCATGCCTGTGCAACCTATGACAAAAACGTTGTTAACCTGCAAGGAAAAACACTCAAGTTTTTTGGAAATATGCCCTAAACAACAACTCAAACCTCACAAGATTTGTTTGCAGCTCCAACTATCTATGATACCATGTGATAATTTTCTTCATAGTGAGATCTAGGAGCTAGATTAATATTCACACTCAAAGTATTTGACAAAATGTGCAAGAAAACAACAAAAGAGACAGAAAATATCTAGCTACAATAACACATATGAAAGGTGCTAATTACTGATCATATTATTATTGTACATATTGTATATGTTATGGTACACATTTATAATACATTGGAAAAAATTCGTGAGGCTCAGGAATCCAATTGGGAGTGTACATGTGTCATGGTAAGATAAGACCTCAATCTCCCCTAGGTGGACCAATGGAGCTCCAAATTATCCTAAACAGTCACAAGCCAAGGTGTGAACATTGGTGAAGTGTGCTGGGGAATTAATGAGTCCAAGACAAGTGTGGGTGCGGAGATGGAGGTGAGTGGGAGGCTTAATGTAGCAAGAAATGCTCCTAGGAGAGCCAAAATAGGAAAAATACACCACTAGCGCCCCTAGTCAAACCCAGATCCCCCAAATCAAGGAGTTAGAACTCCAAGGAATTAATGAGGGTGCACATGTGCTGATTTGACCAAAGTAGAGAGCTGGAGTGTGTGTGAAAGGTCTGAAAAATAACCATTTCACCTCCTATATGAATTTCCCTAAGTCTAAGCATAGCAATTTAATGCATAGAAGCAAATGATATTGTCTAAGGTATAAACCAAGGTACTAAGGATGCATTACTACCCCAACAATACTTTCATTTGTAGAGAAGAGATCTCTCTAATCGTAACTTTTTTGGGAATTCCTTCCTCTTTAATTGTGTTTCTAGTATCATCTATGCATGTAAAGGTTTTGTCAAAACAATTCAGCATTACTCTGTGTTTTTCTAGCCACTCAATTCCTATTAACAAATCATAGGAACCTAAAGATAAAATATTCAGATCATCATGCATAATGAAATCATTACTTAATATTTCATAGTCTTTAACATAACTAGTGACTTTATATTTAGTACCTGTGGCTAACTGTATCAGCCATGACTTATCAAAAAAAATTTGTACTAATTTACATAATTCACCTATTATAGGTGATATATAACTCAAACTTGTACCTAGATCAATTAATAATTTTTCTGGTACTAATTTACATATTTCAACTATTCTCGACCATTGAATTTTGGTGGTCTGCTTGTCGGTTCTCCAACGCATCACTGATTCTAGGCATGTTCCTTGCCATGTCTCCCACTGTAACAACTTCCTGAATGGAGTGAACATTAAACTTTTTATTTCTTATTGGAAAATCCTTAAAATGATGTGGCTTTCCACATTCCCAACATTTTAAGTGTTCCCTCTATGTAGTGTTCTTATTAAAAGTAGTGGGAGGTTCTTTTTCTTTTGTTGTAGAATTCTTTGGTTTTAAATTTTTATAGTTACTCCCTTGATACCCTTTATAATTAGTCCCTATATTTTTGTGGAATTTATTATTTTACTTTCTTGGATCAAATTTATCTCTCCTTTTTGTCTTCTAAATTGATAGACTTCCTCTTTTATTTTATTCAGGTCATAACAACAATTTTCCTTTCTCATTGCTTCCTCTAGTGTCTTCGGATTGTCATACTCAATTTGCTCTTTAAACATGATAGGAAAACAACTAATAAAATGATGTATCTTTGGTTTTTCATCAATTATATAAGGAACATAATGAAGCATACTCGGGAATTTACTACAGAGCTCTTTCATAGTCATAGCTCATAGTCTCAAATCGTTAAAATCCTTAGCCTTCTCTTCACTACAACAAATCCTGGAATTAGCGTCCCTTTTTAGTGTAATTTGTTTTTACAGTGAATGGCCAAACTAGACGCTAAATGGGATGCGTCATGAAAAAAAATTAAAGTGTCTCAAAAAACGTCTTTTGTTGCTTCCTAGGTAACATCCTTTATGACGTCCAAAATAGTGTCTATTTTTTTGCTTCCAGAATAGCATCCAACTTTGCTTCCTAAACAACATCGATGTTTTCTTCCTAAATAACATCCTATGTTGCTTCCTAGAGAGTGTCCTCTTTTTCTTCTTAAATGACATCCCTGTTAGTGCCATATTTGCATCGTTCATAGCACCATGTTAGCATCCAAATTAGCATCCAATATTGCATCCATTTTTGCCACCACTTTAGAATCCCATTTTGCACCATGTTTTACTTCCAAATATGTGCCAATTTCTGCTTCCAAATTTGGACCAATTTTTGCACCATGTTTTTCTACCAAAATGATGTCAAATATTTCTTCTATTGTTGCACCATATTTTGCTTCCTATGTAGTGCCATGTTTTGCATCCAAAGTAACGTCTTATTTTGCTACCATATCAACGTCATGTTTGGCTTCATCATTGGCACCACATGTTACATCCTTTTTAATGCCATTTTTCACTTCTTATTTTTCTACCATATCAACTCCATGTTTGGCTTCATCATTAGTGCCATGTGTTGCATCCTTTTTAATGCCTAGTTTCACATCTCTAATTTTTTGGTCACTAATTTAGTCGTTTTAGTAATTTTATATACGACTTTTGGTCATTTTGTTTGGTCACTTATTTCTTATTTTTTTCTTACTAATTTAGTTGTTTTTAACCGATATTATAATATCATTAGAGATTGGAGGAATCAAACCACCAACCTCCTGCTTGTAAGGCAGGCGCTCCTCCATTGAGCTAGCACCCTTTAAGAATTTGGGAACCTAACTTACAAACTCCTCTATAATAGTAAAACGGATCAATACACAACTTTGAGTATCTAATGGTCAACAAAGGATGATAGATTGTATAAGTTCACAATATATGATCAAGCAGGTCATGAAATCCATAAACCTTTTCTAGGAATTTTGAACAAAGATCAAGAAATTGGCTTAATGGGATTGCAAAAATCACTATTCCCTAGCAACTGCAAGTGTATCACTATATGAGACCTATCAACAACAATTATCTTAGTGTGGATTCCAAGGATATAGTAGATAAGGATGATCATCCTAGAGCCATGTATAAGTGGAGCAATAAGGATAAATAAAAGAGGATGATCAATCCAATAGTTGGTGCTTCACATGGATCCTATCCACCATGGGATGAGAAAATTTCCTTCTTATATCAAGCTAATGAGTATCCACAAAGGAAAATGATTAGGATATATTATGATGCCAATTAGTAATGTTTAATCGCTTCATAGGGTGATGTTGCAGTGCTTGCATTGGGATATCTACATGATCCCCAACAGCATTGGATATAAGCATATTCATGGGGCCATAGAGTATAGGATGAGGCTATATTTTTATCTTTTTCTTTGGAAAACCATGCAGGATTTGAAACACCGGGAGAAGGAATAGAATCATATATACTTAACAAACTACAATCATGACAGGGCATAGGAATATACTCTATAGTCATTGTGCGGATGTTGAAAATGGGTATAACTACCTAAGGACTATGAACAACATCCATTTCTAACACAAAGAAACAAAGCAGCCAGAAATGGAAACTCCAGGAGGATACACATAACATTAGAACAAAAAATCAACACCCTAAAGAAGTTCCATCTAGATTTTGGATTGTAAACAAGAAATCATTCATAATATAGAAAAAATTGTCTATGATCATAAAATAGGTCATATTTCACTTACCTATATCACCATGTGATTACTCTATTGGTCGGGTTTCCATTTTGGTCACTACAGAAAGATCTTGTCATGAAAAAATCCATAATCTTTAGAATCCCATTATTATCAATTGGCAGATAATATCATATTTAAAGCATAAAATGCCATGTTCAAACACATGTTTCAATAATAATATCTCATAATGAAAGAAAGAGAACAAAAAAGATGGATAAAATCAAGAAATTACCTTTAATGTCCCAATGCAAAACTTGGTTGATATGACATTGCACACATTTCTTTACTGGTGACAACCTACATCATACAACCGAATGTAGTCCTTAGATATTAAGAACCAGAGAAGTGTTTATTATTTAATACTTAAAAATAATTCCCTTCAACTTTTGTGATTATTCTTAGTTATTGTGTTTATTATTGAATCAAGTCACGAGAGCTGAAATCTCATGAACACTGGCACGATCAAGGAGGTAGCATATGTGAGATGCCACCAATCTGGAAGGTCTTCTACACAAACCGTTATGAGTACATGTCCTACTATGTGAATAGAGGTGTCAAGGTTGAACATAGTAGTCCATCATCTAATTACCAGTCATTGATGTATACCGTTAACAGACGCTATATCACCCACCAATAATGAAAATGGGAATCAAGGTACTAGAGTGCAAACTAACAAGTGTGAATAAATGTGTTGAGGTCAAACACTTGAGAGAATCCATAGATCAGGGGATATTGATGTATTCCCAAAGAACTGTTGATGGCGAGAGAACCTACCACTGATGACTGCAAGTATCAAGGCACTCAAAGATGACTATAGATTCCTATCCCAGAATAAATGATCTGAAGTCGATGGGATGAAATCCACTAGAAGGAGGGCATTAAGTCATCCCCCATCATCCAACATGAGGTACTAAGCAAAGTTGTATAATGTGGAAGGACTCGATCATAAAGTGCACGAACTAGTAACTATACCGGGAATGGCCGACATGCAAAGTCAAGATAATTGAGGAATGGCCAACTCAGGTTTCAACTTCCTTCGAACAAGAGCATAATGGAAAATGTTGATTGAATGTAGGAAGCATACACTCAATATGCAAAATTGGGACATTTCTGCAACACAGGAGGCATCAACAAAGGCTCCATAGGGAGTGGAATCTTAACCAGTCGGTGGAGATAAAATCGAATAAACGAGTACAGCTCCTAAAGTGAAACCATTAACCCAACCAATGGATGTGATATACAGTGCTCTATTCAAAGGCGACACGACTCGTCTACTGCCAAAGATAACATCTTTCCTTGTCCGACTTTTTGGTTTTTTAATTTTTTTTTTTGGAATTTTTCAAATATTTGAAAAGCTTGAAAAATAATAAAATCGATTTAAAGTTACAGACTAGGAGGATACAAGTGTCAAATGGGAAAACAAACTAGTTCCAAGTAGTGGAACATACCTATGCTCAATGCAAGGATACATGTGTAGGATAGTCACTCTCGGGGGAAAGTCCCTTCCCGGTAAAAATAGGGAATCAAGCTACAAAGGATATATGTAAA
This sequence comes from Pseudotsuga menziesii, assembly GCA_001517045.1. NCBI lineage: Eukaryota > Viridiplantae > Streptophyta > Pinopsida > Pinales > Pinaceae > Pseudotsuga > Pseudotsuga menziesii. The sequence goes on from LPNX010050138.1 coordinate 30,897, forward strand.
ATGGCTTTGCATGTCTAGAAATGAGACAAGCTCAGGCTATATGGATGATACTCAAAGTAAGGCAAGCTGGCATAAGGATCAGTGAGGCAGGAAAAGCTCATGATAATGCAATTACAACTTGACATAGGGGAGTCCGGGGGAAATAGGCCAGCAAAAGATCAAGAGGAGTATGAGGCTCTTGCGAAATGTCATGGAAATACTATACAACAGACTCCCACACCCTAAAGGACAAAACTATTGGCATGGGCACCAAATGCAAATAAGGCTCTAACTAGGGTACCCATGTAAGGTCAAGCTCTACCATTCAAATCATGCCACTTCTAAAACAACAAGAAGGTTCTGTGACAAGATAGAATGGGTTCGTACCTATGGTTATGATTGAACGGTCATAAGTTCATGCAAAATGCAAACTGTGATGAACCCTAACCTATATGTCAGTTTAGACATGATACCTGAAATCGACACGAACAGGTCAACCCAACGGTCGAAACGACGCTCAAAATGGTCTCCTACATCATATATTAGTCAAAAAACGGTCCAAAAGGATTAGAAATGGTCCAAACTATAGAAAAGGGGGTAAAAATTTTCAAAAATTTGAAAAATTTCTATAAATAGTAAAAAAATCAAAACATTATATAACATTTGAAATTTTTACCCAATTGAGCTGAAAACTTCAACAGCAAATTTCGGGAGATCCAGCCGGTGGAATCCACTACCGTTTTTTCCAGGTAATTACCCATGCCCTGCTCTTTCATTTTCATGCAAATTTTATAATTTTCCATGGTCAAATCAAGATTCTAGGCCATTCTAAAGTGCGAGCTATGGCCCACACGGAAATGGAGGGTTTTTCCATGTATAGGGCTGGATATACACGGAAAATGCCCTCAAAGTCACGTACATACGTGGTTGTTTAGCAAACAGTCACGTATGAGGCTGCGTTCAAGGTTTTTTAAGTGTTGTAATGACTCCAACTTGAATTTAATGTGTAGGATGGTTCTAGAATGGAGAGAACGTGAGCATAGGGATGTAGAAGAAGCAGTTCATGGTGATCTAATGGCACAACAGGCTCTTCGTGCATGCGGGCTCTACAAGTTTTGGTGTCTTGGTGGCTTAAGGGCTAAACCAAGATGGCTGCAGATGCTAGTAGACTACTGGGATCCAAACTCAGAGTCTTTCCAGATTGATGGGATGTCCCTCACCATAGAAGTGGAGGACATATACTTTATTACTGGTCTTTCTCGATGGGGGGAAGTGGTGAATTTATGGTCTCGTGGGCCTGGAGGTGGCCTCACCATCGATGAGTACATAGCCGTGTATTGTTATCTGGACACGAAGAAGGTCAGGATTCAAATCCCAACTAAATCCATACAGGTGCTAGGCCTAAAGGCCATACTACTGACATTGGGCAGGATAGCAGGGCTAGCTTCACTCCACCAGGCCTCGTGGCCTTTGATGTTCTATGCAGTGTAGTGCATGAGACCCACTGTGTACGATTGGAGCACTGCACTACTGGGCAACATGAAACACTATCTCAGTGAGTGCAAGATGGGCAGAGTATGAAACTTCGGTTTCAGTAGCATACTGAGCACGTTTTTCTTCGAGCATGTTCCAGGATTGAGCCCTAGAGTTGGTGTTCCTCTTCACGGGGTTCGAGATCTGGCCCAACGATGTTGGGTAGATGCAATGCGCAGACTCGGTGGAGGTAGGGTGTCCAACCCCTATCTAGCCGATTTCTTTCCATGGTGGCGACGACTGATAGTTGCCATCGATGATTACCCCTATGCGGGGATAGATTTCTAGGGAGACCCTGACATGCCATTACCACTAGGATCGGCATATGGTGACATTGGTAACGAATCTCAACCCTCTTTTTAATATTTTTTGAGTTATTTAATTTTTTGTGTTTTTTGATATATGGAATCAAAAAGACATGTTTTTGTGTGACAACATATAGTGACATCCTATCATGTGTATGCAGATTTAGGACCACGATGGCCTGAAGACTTCCCTTGTCATAGACGGAGGGGAAGAGGAGATGACATTATGGGTGTGGATGCAGAGCGGACGCTCCAAAGCATTCATACCAACTTCGTGAGGCTGACACACAGGGTACCCATGGCGCAAGTCGAGGACCTGCCTAAGGCCATGCAGTGTCAAGTGGTGGGTGTGCCATGAGCATGGGTGCGGTTATTCAAATGGCTGGCTAGAGTCGTGGTGACATTCCATGATCAGAACCCCCCTCCCCCTCCCTAGGCTTATATACCTAGGAGTGATACATTTTTTACTACCGTGTATTTATATTTTGGTGGATTGAGAGCCCCATTTTTGTATTATGACACTATGTATTATCACATTTTGGATGTTTTAATAAAATACTTTTATGATGATCGGTTTATTTATTTACATGTGTAAAAATTTATGTTTGTGATGAGCTTACTATTGATGAAACAAATGTCAATCTAACATGTAGTTAGCATATGAGTCAGCAACTTGATTATTAATTCTTGGAACATGTGTGTATGTTATGTTTTCAAATTGCCTCTCTAACAATCTCACATGTAAGAATCTCTGTAGTAATGTTGAATCTCTAACATGATACAAGCCATTAAGCTGTGACACTACTAACTCTGAATCAAGATGTACCTCAAGAGAGAGAACACCATGTGAAATGGAATCTCGTAGAAGCTCGATAACGACACTATATTCAACAACATTGTTTGAAGAAGGCCATAAACATACGCCTCCTGAAGACAATACCTAACCCGTAGGAGTATAAATCATCCAAGCAGTAGAGGCTGAGTGTTGAGTGTGACGTCTTGCACCATCTGTGAATCCTATATAGATGGAAGACTTTATTGACATCTGCCATAAGAAACGAAAGATAATCAACAAACCCGATCACCATAAGAAAGACCTAACTATGCAAAATGTTGTACAATAATATACAATATCCAGCCCTGGCTAAAAATCATGCATAGTACTGTTTAAGATAGAGCCCATTTCTAGGCTCTGCCAAGGTCGTCCCCTCATAATCTACTAGCTCACAAGCACCATTCTCTAACACACATTTAACCATGTAAGGACCATGCCACATGGGGTTGAATTTTCTTGCCCCAAGGGTTCTTTAGCTTGATCCCATAAAAGGACCAAATATCCTTCACTAAACCTCCTTGGATAGAAAAATGTATCATATTGGACCTTAACGCGATGCTTATTCACTTCTAAAGCCACCAAAGCATCTTGACACTGCTCTAAATGGACCAAACGTTCCTCCAATGGAGAAGTGTCCAGTAAGAGCTCTATGGCCAGCTTCAAAGAAGGGATCTCGCACTCAACCCGCAATATAGAATCCACTCCATGTACAAGTTGATATGGAGAAAAACCGGTGGCAGTCTTAACCGCGGTCCTATAAGCCCACAAATTAGGATATAACATAATATGCCAATTCGTCTTGCTTTGTGTGACGGTTCGTTGGAGAATAGACTTGAGTGTTTTGTTCACTGCTTCAACTTGTCCATTCGCTTAAGGGTAAGAAGAAGAAGAATGCTGCTACTTATACCCTAACTTTGAGGCCATCTCTTCCATCATACAATTTTGAAGGCCATGGTCAATGACAAGCTCTTTCAGAATGCCAAACTGACTAATAATCTAGTTGAATACGAAGTGTGCGGCTATCTCACCGTTGGATTTAACTGGAGGCATAGCCTCAGCCCATTTCGTGAAGTATTCAACAGCCACGATAATATGATGATGCCCCCCAGTCGAAGCTGGGTTGAAATCCATGAAATCAAGGCCCACTTAGTGAAGGGACCGATGGTGATAATGGGATGTATTGGGGAAAGACGCAAGCACATATTATGTGTGAACACGTAGCAAGGGTTTCACTTCTTGACCGCATTAACACAATCTTTAAAGATTGACGACCAAAAATAACCTCATCTCAAGATTTTTTGGGCTGTAGAAAGCCCAGATAAATGACCACCACATGCCCCTCTGTGGCAATCATTCAACATAAGCTCAACCTCCTCATGAGTTAAACAATGACATAAAATGGAATCTATCCCACGGCGGTACAATGTGTTATCCACTATGAGGTAATTTTTAGAAACGTGACGTAATCATCATCATTCATCCTGTGAAAGGTGAGTAGGTACCTTCAATGTTTGTAAATATATGATAATGTCCCCATACCATAGATCCAAAGTTGAGATCAAGAAGATCTCAACTTTCCTCCTCTTCACAAGTTTCCTCCTCCTCCTCGCTCGGAAAATCAAATATAAGCTCTGCAAAAATCAATGATTTTTTCGATTTTGCTGAGAAAAAATCGAGATTGAATTCTTGCAGGATGAAAATCCACTTATTATACTTTCCCCCTATCATCCTTCTAGTGAGGACGAACTGAAATGGATTGACATGGGCAACCACCAAGGTCTGGCGAAGGAGAATATAGTGTCTCAATATTTGAACCGCATGAACGGTAGCTAGGGCAAGCTTCTCCACATGGGAATAATGGATCTCTGCATCTATAAGGTTCTTTCTCAGATAATATATGACATGCTCTTGGAGCTTCTCATCCTCTTGAACCAAAACCATACCAATCGTCTCCATAGACACGGCCACATAAAGGAGAAAGTCATGACTATAGTCGGGTGGACTAATCACCGGGGCTGATGCTAGGGCTCGCTTAAGTGCATCAAAGGACTCCTGAGCTCACTCATCCCAACAAAAGGTAGTGTCCTTCTTCAAAATACGCATAAAGCCTCTAGTCAAATTGGAAAAATTCACGACGAATCTCTGTAAGAAGTTTTCCATGCCCTACAAACATTGAAGATGTATAATGTTTTTCGAGGGAGACAATTGAAGTATTGCCTCAACCTTTAAAGGGTCGACTCTTATACCCTCCTTGGAGACAATGAACCCTAATAAGTGACCAAACTTCACACAAAAGATGCACTTGTGAGGATTTAACCTTACCAAATAATGGCGGCACCTTTCGAACACTAATCTCAAATGGTAAGAATGACGCATTCTCATACGAGAATGACCAGCAAGGTCATCCAAAAATACTTCAATAATCGATTTGAGATCATGGAAGATCAAGGTCATAACCCACTAAAAAGTGACTCCAACGTTTTTAAGGCTAAAGGGCATCTTCCGATATGCAAAGGTACCCCAAGGACAAATGAAAGTAGTCTTATGTTGGTCATCGGGTTTAATCTGTATCTGATTGTATAAAGAAAATTCATTCATAAAAGAAAATACCTCACTTCCCACACACTCATCCAAAATCTGATTGATAAATGGTGTGGGAAAATTATCTTTAAGACAGGCACGATTCAAGTCACGGAAATCAGTGCATATGCGAATCGTTCCTTGCTTCGTATCAACTGAAACGGGGTTTGAAACCCACTCTGTCAAGGGAATGGGATAGATAAAACCGACATTCAACAGTTTTTCTATCTCAGCCTTAATCGTGGGTGCTTTCCTAGGATTCACCGCATGCAAGTGTTGTCGAACAGGCTTAGCATTAGGATAAGTTTTAATCTCATGCTCAATAATGTGAGGGTCAACCTGACATTTCCTCGTATGACCAAGCAAATACATCACAAAATTATTTGAATAGATCGGTATACTCTTGAATCTCAGCATGGGAACATTCTACCCCAATATAGACATTCTCAACCTTGCCAGGATCGTGAGAGATATTGATAGGAATGGTAGGAGATATATTCACCATATTTCCATCAGCCATCATACCAGGAGAGCTTAACGGAACCATGGAACTACCAATTCTCTCACTAAGAATCTCCCTATAGTCTTCACACTCCAAACGGTCAAGATCGGGAAGAAAATAAGATCTATGATGCAACTCTTCCCAAGGTGGCTCAACCCCAGACATAGCCTCAATAATAGCCTCATCTAAAGGAAAAACACTATCAAGGAATTCATGTGTGTGAGAAGACTGCACTTCCCATGCAGGCAGTGCATAAGGGTCCTCCTCTTTTGTCCGCGAAGAGGAAGAACTAGGCTCTGCAACAGATCCAAGATTAGATTGATATGCTATCATAGTTGCAGGAAACGACATGTCCGTTTCGATGAGATCACATGAAGGATTCAGTGTAGGAAGAATCCAAGGATCCTCCATATGGTTTGTGCGAAAAGACATCGATCTTCCAGATGAAGAATCTTCACCGGAACTAGATTCCATCATAATGATGGGTGCAGAACAAGTAAAGCTTCCTATGAGGGATGGATACATGCCAACACCCACACTCCCAGTTGTCGGCTGAGAGTGTTGGACAATCGGGATAAAAGCTCCCAAAAATGCAGTAACAGGCGGATTCTTGAATGACGTTTGATCAACCGTAACTATCTTCCCATTAAACGGAAAGCATACCACTCAAAATAGAGAAGAAGCTACGGCTTGCATACTGTACATCTAATTCCTTCCCAGCAACAAATTGTAGTCAAGGGGCGCATCAACCACCTCAACCTCTATCACAACAATCTTCCCTCCCAAACGGACTTTAAGAGAAGGAAGAATGCCGTGCGATCGAAATGATCTACCATAAAAAATAGTAAACATGGTAGTGGATTTAGACAACTCAGGGGAACCCGAACCCTTCCAACATGCCAAAGACATTACAGAAGCAACATCGCCTTTGTCAATCACAGTGTGTTTGACGGTCATGTTAAGACATTCTACGTGAATCAAGAGAGACACATAGTAAGGCAAGCGAGGCTAAAGTCCAGCAATTTCAAATTTGATGACAGGGAAGAATTATCATCATGAACACCAAGAGCAGAAAGCAAAGATTTCCTTTGCGAAGAACAACTCTGAAGTAATTCAAGTGCAGACATCACACAAGGAGTTTCGCCCAAATCCTCGACAACTGAATAGTTCTGGGCGGCTCGGGCATTAGGATTGTGCCCTGAATTCTTAAGGACTCCCTTAGGAATGTGAGGAGCAATTTCAATTTTATCCACAGGTTTTTCAATACACAAAGGGCTCTTGGGTGGAGCAGGTTCCTTTCCAAGGTCTAGTTGTGACGAACCATAGTCCTTCGCACAAGTCACAACCTTAGCAGCATGCACCATATTGATGCAACCATGACCACTGCAAGCCTCCGGCGGATCTTGATCCTCACTAGATTGATCATGGGTCCTCGAGTTCATGTTTTGATTATGAGGTAAAGGGTTGGTAAGCACAGCTGGGCCCTGCGCTATGAATCTCAAGGCTTCTTCTATCCGAGGGCACAACTGAGTGAGGTGATCATCCTTACATAACTTGCAAGGAAACTTAACCTTATGTTTAGGTTGCTTGTCCCCCCCAACATTTCGGGCATTCTTGTCATTAGAGTTGGAATTTTCATTCCTGTTCCCACCCTTATGATTATTTTTGCCCTTCTTTTTATTCCTTCTAGGTTGTTGGTTACCCTTCTGGTCTGACGATTGTACTGCAAGCACACTCACCGTTTGGGTGGGCTGAGATGAAGCCAAGGATTGTTCTGAGGTATATTGGTTGATAGATAATTGACTGACCTTTTTCACAACCGAATCCATAGGTTTGGTACTTGTACAACCAACAATTCCTTCGACATGTGGTCCAGGTTTGACTTTAGGGTCGAAACTAGAACGCGGAGCATTAGGAATGATCTCATATAACAAACCGGATTGAGCATAAATCAAGTCCAATTCCTGTGCCCTAAAAATGGCTTGTTCCTCGTTCTGAACTTCGAATGTAGAAACATCATTCGCTATATAAGGTAGTAACGATTTAAGGAATTACTTGAGGAGAAACTCCGGCGGTATGAAGGATTTAATCAATCTCTATCGTCTACGCCACTCTTGGATATGGTCCGAGATATGCGTGGCTTTATCTTGTCGAAATGTCGACAAGAGTTTAGTACCAACGTCATAACGTACTAGTAGCTGGAAGTGGTTGAGAAAAGTCATAGCTAGGTCATCGAACAAAGCGAATGCCCCCCTAGGTAGCTCTATGTACCATTTCGCAGCAGGCCCGGTGAGGGTGCGTTGAAATAGCCTTAAATGGATCGAATCTTCATGTAAGGAATTAGAAGAGCACTATAGGTGAAATGTAGTAACATGTTCACTCAAATCTTCTCCTGGTTTTCCCTCAAACTTGGGAATTTCCGAGGGAAGCTTATTAGGGATAGCCGGCTAAATCGGGTCATAAGATACCGGATCGTTCATTAGTCTTGACAAGTCAGGCAAATTTAACATTGCGACGAAAGGGAGCCTAGGTTGAGCAGGTCTAATAGGCGCTCCCTGATAATTTTGATTCACATAGGACTAATGACCGTAGCCACCATGGCCATGGCCATAGTAGCCTCCTCCCATTTGACCTGTATAGGGTGGCATGGAAGAACCATAATGTGGTGTACCCTGACTATGTGGAGCTACAAAGCCATAATTCAGAGAGTAAGTTGGTTGTTGATACCCGTACCCATAAGGTGAATAAGTATGTGCATACTGTGGTCTATAATAAGGTCCATAAGAAATCCCATGAGATGTCCCATGAGACACTTCGTAAGTATTAATATACACTTCGAAAGTAATAACATGACCTCTAGAAGTAGGGAGACGACCTCTCAACACAACAGGAGGTATTTGAGTGTGAGACACAACTGGGCGAGTAGCAGGAGTACAGACATGACTCATAGCAACGTTTTAGCTTGAAGGACCACGTGAATAAGGGTGAGGAAAAGCATTCAAAGAACAAGGAATAGAGGATGAAGGGACATGTCAAACTATACGTGGTATTCCCAACAGTCACTCGTGTTGGTTCTGGTATCCGAATAGGATTACTAACACTAGGTCTAGGACAAACGTGAGATGTGGCCTCCACCGTCTGGATGGAGGGTGTAATATGACTCATGCTCCCAAATCTCTCTGCATTGAAAGAAATGGGAATGCCCCCAGGCATAGTGTTAGGATCAAATTCCAATTCAAAAAAAAATGTTGTATCATGTATAGGGTTAGCAAACATGCCATAACAAACATAACTAGTGCTTGTAGGTTCATGGTGAGTCTCGTCGCCCGACATCCCATACCGGTGACCTGTGAAGGAGGGATCATAGCTAGAGTGAGTATGTATTTCATGTGAAGGATCAAACTTAGAATGTGCAACCGCATCAGGTGACGGATCAAATGAAGGAGTAAACTCTCTGTCTTCCATGTGAAGTGGAGAATACAGCTGAGGAATACCATCTTCGTGATCTCCCATCATGTGTGAATCAATGTGGGTATGAGTCCACCTAGACCGTCTACTTCTCTTTCCCAAAGTAGGAGGAGATGTAGAAGGTGGAAGTCCTGCTAAACAACGAGAACGACAAGGAGCCGCACCCATATCCACAATGACTAAGAAAATGAAAAATACTCTCTAAATTATGCAAACCCTAGGCAAGATAACGTGCACAGAGCATACACCAATGAAATCTAAAGCCAACCACAAGCAAACAAGGGAAGGATATGTGAGCTCCCAAATGAAGCAGGTATGTCTCGCCTAGGAGAGGCTTGAGACTCCCATACACAACAAGCGAAGGTTTGTAACCAATTATTGTGGCCCTCAGCTTCAATGCGTAAAGCGACTGTGTTGTCTGACCCTAACCTAGCCGAGACACCCATAGAATAACCCCTACAAAGTACCCCCTCGATAACCTAGTTAATGCAACTAAGGTCACCTCAATATAATCAATGCTGAGGTGGACAGTCGCAGGCAGGATTGACCGTATGGGCAGGGTAGCAGGGCCCGAAACTCTCGAAAGAGCCCCCATATATGAATACAATCCTGGAAATATATTCAGTGCTACTCAGTTATGACTAGGGGTCATCCCAATCAATAACCGCTCACACTGCCTCATGCTTAACTCCCTTTGGAGAGGAGGATCCTAATAAACACTAATTATACCAAGGAATTTCACACTCTCACCTGGACAGACACATACATGTTGTTGTTTAGTGGTCTTGGAGAATTTACTCACAATGAACTATTCCAAGACCTTAAAAGCGAATCTTGTTGGTGTACCCTATCAAAGACAATAGTGTAATCCATTTTAGTTAAGCGTTGATTTTATTTGGCTTTATTACTCAAAAGAGGCAGATGTCCATGCAACCAATGGTGTTATGACGCAACATGAAGTAAAATGCACACCTAACAATCAATGTAAATGTATTGTGTCGAATGAAAAAATAGGGCATTCTACTACGTGAAATGCAAAAATTTTCTTCAAATGACAAATGCAATCATTCCTATATGAAGTCCTGACTAATACTCTAAGGAAATATAGTGTAAGTACCATGCAAAATGCAAAGTGCAATGCATAATGATGCAAAAAAGGAAATATTTTGGATTTTTTGAATAAAAATGAGATACTAAAGCAAAAGAATGATTCTACTACCCCCAGACTTGGCAAGCACCATCAAACAGCACTCACACACATTACTAAGGTAAAAGAAATCTAATGCGCTAATCCCATAACAAAAAATAAAAAATGCAATGACAAGAACCTTCTTGAAAAAAAATTTACCCTAAAAAAAAGTGTCTCTGGTCAGAAACAGAGGTGTATACAGACTCTAGCAGTATCAAAGGAGACTCAGCAATCATGAAAATTCACCCAGCAACAATCAATATTCCTCTAGAAGTCAAAACTAAGGGCATACGCAACTGTTACCAGTAAACCCGTGTATGTACGTGGATATAGCAGTCAAAGTCACGTGTATACGCGAGTGTGAGTAAAAAACTTGTGTACAGGAAGAGAAATGTATAAAAATAAAGGCAAATAGATGAACTGAGACAAAATTCACACCAATTCAGACACTACCAGGAAAACATGCCCCCATATCCGACACAGAAACAAAGAAATAAGAGCAATTCAAGAACATTGAATGCCGATAAAAACCCCCAAAGGACAACTACTAGGAACTCCCTAGAGGAGTCGCCAATTCTATTACAAATAGAAATTCCTATGGCTTCGGGTACCACAATAGACAACTTAACTCTAGAAATCAATCCTTCCCTATATGCAAGATAAACCAAACAAATAACACTAAAGGATCTCGATTCGTACCTTATTCCGGACGGTTGGTGTAGATCCCCGTTGAGCTTTCCAACTTCAGCTTGAATTGATGAATTGCTTCCTCAGCATTCAATACACATGAGAAGCATACTATATATAATTAGGTTAGCTCTACTCTAGCATATATGATCAATAATATATAAGCATTTGAAATCATCCATGGATAAAATATTCATTCAAACACACATTATTGGACAGGAAAAGATATTTCTATTGATATAAAATCAGAGGCTACAGTGAATACAACCTCTGTCAGCACGTCTGTGAATCGAAGAAATCAAGTCCACCACTTGGGCCTCCACCAATTCAATCCTCCTTCTCTCGATAGAAAGCTCACAAGAAAAATATAAGCTTGGGAAGAACACAAAATTGCTCCACGAGACAAAGGGGATGCAGACTCAAGCACAAGTTTCGACAACAATGGACTATAGTTCTCTTGCTCTTAATTCCTCATATATCTTCAATGTATCCAAAGGGTTCCTTATATAGCTCATCAATGGGGTGATGAAAGGTCGGATCTGAGTGATATCAAGGCATATGGAAGGCCAGGAGACAAGTGATTCGGATCCACATCAAGGAAAATTCCAAAAGAATTTGGATTTTTGCACACATCCCGATGTACGCAGTTTTAGAGGTCAAAACCACATATATACACGATAAAGGGTTTAAAATTTGTGTATGGAAATTTAAGCATGTTTTTAGGGATGGTATAGGAAACATCAAAGGAACAAAAATGATCCATGGGGTCTAAGGAGTCTGCATAGGGACAGGGAAGGCCATAAAAGTGTGATTTACCATGTGTGGTAAAATCAGCTATAACACTCATGTAGAGTAAGTAATTAAACCACAATCAAAATATGTTGGAAAATTGTATCAATTAACTCAATTAATATGTATTTCTACATCTCTTCTCTTTCACGAGTGTTCGATGTTAAATTCCAACTTTCACTGCACTAAATAGTGGCAAGGAGACAACAATGACAGGTGAAGATACCCTCCTTTTGAATATTAGTTTGTATTCTAGAATGTTAGTGGACCTTCTGACCCTTGCAAAAACATAGATTATGTTTGCATACTTCCATCCATACACTCACTTCCAAAGTTGTTTGTTTTGTATCTGAAATGGGATTGATCACAAAATTAGGACATAAGATAAATATATAATTAGATTATCATCCTAACAACATAATAAAGGAGAATAAAAACAAAATTGAAAGAATGGTTCATGAAGCAATGCTATAGGAATACCATAATCAACCTAAATCATCATCTCATGAACCTCTCATTAAGGAATTTAGAGAAATTTAAGGTCTTGGTATCATCTAAATCAACGAGAAATGAAAAGCAATAAAATTGTGTCTTCTATATCAAAAGGTGAGCTAGGATAAATACAAACAACAAACCATTAAGAATAATGGTAAAGTAATCTCTAAATACTAAAATTATTTCAATATGGAATGCTTACATGGGAAGGGACCCCCTCTCCCCATTAAAAACTTGCGAGCTGGTCAAAAAGTAATTTATTTAGCAATGCACTTACTTTACCATTACATCATGTATAGGAACATCAGTGACAAGTAAGCAATGCTTATCATTATTACATACATCTCTGTATGTAAGGATATAAGTTGTAGTTATTATAGAAAGGAGAAAACCAATCATTATAGTACCATAAAGCTTTGTATTACATATGTTTCATTAACCAATTAAATTAGTAGTACTAGTACAAGAATTTTTATCCCGAAATATAATGTTTAAAAAAAACATATCACGGCAGAAAGAACACATTAAATTCAAATGAAGGGGATTGCATGGATATTAAATAGAGAGATACATGACAAATGTACACTCAAGTGAATTAAGGAAATCTCACAATTATTCATTTCATTTCGTTTTTCATCAGATTCTCTTAACTACTGGATGAACCCAAGTTGACTGAGAGTTGGCTTGAGTCTTCAGTTTAGGGTTGTGATATCTTTCTAGAGGATTTTTTTGGGTAGATTTCCAAGAAACTTGGGCATACCACATAGCAGGAATAAAGGTCTTCCTTGATATTGATTCTTAAAAACAAGTATACATTCTTGCCTATCCATTAGTAACTAACTACCTAGATTAAGTATACAGATATCCCGAGAAAAGGTATATATTATTATATCCCTCTTATATACCAATGACCAATTATCCCAATCCCTTGACTAAAAAACCCGAAAAATAGGTATACATTTGCATAATCCCCATAAAAAAAGCATCAACTAGATGCACATATATAAAAGTGTCAATTTTACATAAAGATTTGACGAACCTAGTACTAACTCGAATAAAACCACATAGAATGACATGAGCAACAGAAGAACCCAGACTAGTATGGCAAAAGAACTAAACCCATGGAAAAGGGATAACTTCTAGGTGTTGGTATGGAACTAAAATATCACCTACAAACATCCAAAATAGTGGTTTTAAAGTTTGGTATGCTTTGATATCTTAGGGATGGTGTTTCAGGTAGAATTTGATGAGTAAAGTCCAGCGTCCTGTTAGCAGTAAGCAACAATTTGAATGAAGTTTGTGAACAAGAGTAGACAATCAAGACACTTTCCTATGACAAAAATTTAATACTATTGACTAGAGTCCAGAATTATCATTTACAATTCGAACATATAAATCATGTTTAAATCAAATGCAATGAACTTATGGATATAACTTGCAAGGCTAACTTTAATCATTGTCTTTTTCCAAATATAAAACAACTGTTCAATTACTCATCCTATTTTAGTTGTTGATGGGTAAACAATGGAATATGCTACTACCAAATATCCTATGGAGAATCTAAAACTAGACCTGGGACTAAGCATGGAACGCATCCAGCTAAACATGTATCTGGATATGATTCTATGGGATGATCTAGAGGTCCTAGCTATGTTGTAACCTTTGCCTCTGTTTCCTTAGCTCATGCCCCTGCTATGGCTTTTGAACTCCATAAATGGATCTGTTAGCCAAACCATCTCGCAAGGTTTAAAGCATGTGTTCCCCCACCGTAATATGATCCTTTGTACCGATCCCATCAACAGTTCTTACATTTTATGACAAGGATCGAGCCAAAATGAAAACTGAGTATCGAAAAGGACCTTCATTCGACGACTAGCAACTAGCAGTGGCACTGACAAGAAGGCAAAGAAATACCAAACAATGCTTTGGGGCCTCCTATAGCTTATGGAAAACACTTTTTACGAATTTGTGAATCCCATGGATACTGGTCATTCTTTACATATCTAATTATATATAGGAAAATAATAAATAAAAACTATATCTACTATGAACTTTATCAAGCAATCAAAATGTAGAGTAGAAATACCCTAGTTCCCTCAGTAGCAATGAAACAAGGTGTCATGGGGTACATATAACCTAGGCTTATTTGTCTATTGTAATTGGATCATGACCTTGCATTGGGCCTCCCCCTTGTACTATATTGTTTTCTTCAATAATAAAGGCTTGACAGAATTTGGATTGGGTGCCAAACACTTGTGTTGTGGTTGTGTCTTGTTTCCATTGTGTTAATTGTATAATGGCTAAGTATCACGAGGCTCGAGTAAGACAACACATTGTCTAATTTTAAGTGATGGGAAGATCGTTAGGTGCCACTGGTCTCAGGAAAGTGTAGCTTAGAATGGAGGTATGGGAAATCTCTAGGTGAAGAGATGTACTCTGCCGACATGTAGCTTATAGAAAAGGTATGGGAAATCTCTAGGTGAAGAGACGTATTCTGCTGACAAGTAATCTTGTGTGTTCAAGCCTCTATATCCAAAGTCGGGAAGTGTTGCATGTTATTAGCATGAAGCTTTGGGGTTCTGAAAAAACACATCTAAACACTGTCAAGTTTTAGCCAAAGGTGTCAATTGGAATTGATTCATTGGTGAAGTTAATGGATTGTTAATATGTGCACGAGGGCACCATTCTTGATGTGGTTTTCCCCACCTACATGTTATGATTTTTGAAGAGAGAAGGCTTGGTGCAAAATTTTGGCAATATAGGTATATCTGAGAGAGTGATGAACTAAATTTATATTTGTTATTGTTGGGGAGTGTTCACAAGGACCTTATCCCTATTTGCCACTCCAAAAGATACCAATGCCCAATGAAGCATTAATTCCCCTAGTCAACACTAATATCCTCAAGAGTTCAAGTTGCACAAGCATTATACAATTCAAGGAGTCACCAATATAGATATATAGGATCAACTTCCATAAATCAACGAATTGATGGAGCATTAATTAGATTCCCATTTCTAGTACAAATAAGAGCATAAAATGATAGTTAAATGTTATTGAACTTAACTTTTATGTTATCATTTATCTTAGATCTCTTTGAATTAGAATTGTAGAAGACACTTTGGAAGATTCAAAATCTAACTACCCCCTCACCTTGTACCTAACCTTAATGTCTAATCTAGGATCGACTATCATGATAACCCATAAACCAATTCCAAGTAGAGTACTAAAGTGGAGAGACAACATGATGAAAGAAATGATATACACATAGATGATGGAGATATTTCCCAGAAAGCTCTAAACTTGCTCATAAGTACACATATCACCTATGAACATAAATCATGCACATAAGTAATATAACTAAATTACATAAGTGATGCACATAAAAGACATGCCCAACTTGTACACCTAAGGAAAAAACATAAGCCATGTATCTAATTCATGTAGACAATTGATACATTTAATTCAAATAAAATACACACATAATCAATCTGCATATGTGGTACACCTACATGCAAGGACGCCACCTCCATACTTAATTATACTACAACCAACAAGGGTATAACCTATGTTCATTTAATTTACACTCACTTCACAGCAGCTTTCCTGAGATTACGGATCAGACCTTTGGGGGGTTATATATGGATTAAGGTTGTAGCGTGGCTTATTTAATTTCATAGAGGTGATGTTGATATGAAAATTCTCCAAAAGAGAAAACTAGATGTGACTATTGTGGCAATGGCGAGAAGACACCATACAAACAACACTAATTGTAGAGAATAACTAGATCCTACAGGTTATTTCCAAATAAAAGCATGTTGCCATCAGATAGGGCCAAGTGAAAGATCCATATCTCAATCCTATAGTTTTAGATAGAGACCCAGAGTAACCTCCTCCTTTTTAAATATCCTATCATGTAAATGTAATTGTATATTTTAATTTCACATTATGATGTAAAAAAAAGAAATTTTGAGGTTTGTGCATATTTGAGTCGCTATTATAATGTAATTTTTTTATATTTTAAGTTCAATATGCTTGAATGGAAATTGCTAGAATGAAATTGATAATTGAAAATAACCGGCGACATGTTCTTTTTACAACAATATAATATTTTGGTCATGCAATATTTTTATTGTCACAAATAGGTCAGGCCATACATCAATATCATATGTTGTAGTTATTTAACCACCAACCTTATTCCTTCATGTTCAATATTAAGGAGGACTAGATTCACCCCGCTCCATGTAATATAATACTACAATGTTTGACAAACACAACAGAAGAAACGGTGTTGCTCAAACATTTGACATTGTGGATGATCTATGAAAGCACTTCAAATCTAAGGCGTTTTTTTTGAGACATTTTCAGAAAATCATAATGTTGGAAGAATTCTCCTGTCGATTCAATTCTCGATTTGTGAGTTATAGGAAGATGTATAAGTGGCCTGTTTGTTTTTGCTGGAAGAAAATGGAAGTGTTACTGCTCAAATGTATGACAAAGAGGCTATTTTATTTATGAGATTATGTGAGACTATAATTCTGGTTTGAACTTCAAATCAAGAATGGACTGAACTCTTCCACCAACAAAAACCCTTATGGTTGCATATGGATGTGGTCCTGCTTTTAAGTTATTACTGATGGTTACATATTTTCACCTCAAAATTCGGTATTATCATGTTTTTTTCATATGAAAACATTTGGTTGACATTTTTCATAAAAATTTATAAACTTTGGACATGTCTATTTTTCGTGAATAACAGAAGATATTGAATGAAATCAAAATAGACTTGGTATTTACTATTTTTGGAACAACCATTTGGCTTACCAGCCTGGTCAGATAGCTGACTTGGAACAAAGAAAAGTTTGAGCATAATTTGACAAGTACAAGAACAAGTTTATTGTCATGAGTTTCTAATCATTGTAATCTGTGAATTGAGAATGCTTGAGAAATGTTTGCAAAATAGTAGTGCAGCTAGCAATTTTTCTAGTGTTAATGACCCAATATATATATTTTCAAGTCCTGAATAGCTAAAAGATAGTGGTAATTTGAATCTCTAATATTATAAAAGGGTGATTATAATTTTTAGGCCACAACCCTAGCCATCATGCCAAATATGGAATATGGGAATCCTCTTGTGGGGACATAACCAGTCTAGACCTTTGGGTTTTAGCATGGTAGCATATCTTAGGCGTCAAACTAGACTTGCCAATCTAGCTTAATTGGGTCGGTTCACATAAAAATAATAAGACACATTTTGGACTTGAATTGTATGTATGATGAAACAATGCTAAAAAAGAAAACTTGAATAAACTTATAGATCCTTTCTATATTGAAAAACCTAAATATATAGAAAAAAATAAAATAGATTGATCTGCATACTGCTACAAATTTTTTTGCAGATGCTAATCATAAGCATTCCATGTGTTTCCCTTGTTTGTTTATATAAAAGAGATGCTATAATGTAATTTTATTGATGTATGATACAAAATTTAGATACATGATGTCTGTGATCTCCATCTCAGAATCAACATCAATTTTGTCAGAGATCAGTAGAGACTAAGAATTCATAAAATAGATGAAACCATATGACCATGAGTAGTAGGACTATGCCTACTAGAATTTACATGCCTTAGGATTCTCTCTGTAAAAACATATTTGAGGTTGTTGAAACTAAAGAGTAGGACCCTAAGCTACACTGAAACTAATGAGACTGGGTGGAGCAGATACAAAATTCTTTTAGAAAAAAAATACTGTAACACCCCAGTTTTGACCCTGTTTGCATTGAAGGTACATGATGTATATATTGTAATTAATCATGGTAAGGAGCTAAAGGAAAAAGCCCCACCATCAATTTGGCAACTGGGATCGTTGCCGATGGTATATCATGCCACTTGGCACATTATAGTTTTGGCATCATGTAAACATGCAAAATTAATCAAGACCCTACAACTAGTTACGACGATGCAACATTAATGAAAAGTGCATGATTTTCCTAAGGATAAGGGGGGGGGTATTGTTAAACCATGAACTTATGGGGAAAAGCCATGTGTCAGCCATTAAAATCCCTGATGTTAGTTGGGAGTCTATTGCTGGGAAGTGGTGGGTGGCAGGACTGTCAACCCTTGCCCCCACACACACTCCACCAGCTGGGTCATTCCTTTACGTGGGTAGGAAAACCTTCAAGGGACGCTTCCACTCTCCCACTCCCATCATTTCTGTTCATCCTCACACACAGGCTGGGATCTGGTTCATCTTCACACAGACGGTGATCCTTTCACCCTCTCACGCATGGGCTTCTGTGTCATTTTACCCAGGCAGCGAGCTGAGGAGCCATTTTCTCTGTCACCCATGATTTCCTGTGGACAATACTTTCACGTTCTGTGTGTGCATGTTCTCCTTATGGATTTTGTGGTCTGCGTATGTGTTTCCCCTATCCAAAATGAGAATCGGTCTTCTCCTCCATTTCGGGTTGTGTTTTCTTCTCCCGTTGCTGCAGTGTTGGGATTGGGGGCTATTTCTTTCCCCATGACTTGTTTGCTGTGGTTTCAGCTACGTTTGAGCAGCTGTGGATTCTTATTATGAAGTTGTTTTGGCCATGATAGGACCAAGAACAACCCAGGAATTGTTTTCCCTGTCTAAGCTGTGAACCGCTTGTTGGTTGCGTGTATGCAGTGGTTGGTATTCAGACTGTGCTGGAGTGGGATGAAGGTTTTGTTTGCTTGATAAACCTAGGGGTGTTTGGGAGCCACCCAGACAGAGCTAGAGGGCTGGCTTTCTTCTCCACAAACTCGGAGTAGCATTGGAAATGGGGGTTAGGGCCTAAGGGACTGTGTAGCAGAGAAGGGACTGATTTCCTGGTATTGGGTGTGTGTGGGTGTCCTAGAAGTCAGGCTGGTTCTGGTGTAGGAGTCCTTAGCTCTTCAATGAACTCCCCAACTTAGAATTTATCTTTTCCCAACTCCTTGATAGCGTGATAAACCCTACTATGTCATCTTGGTTGTGTTTTGTGTATCCTTAGCTATGTGTAAGCCTGTTTGTTCCTTATTCCTTGGGGAATCATGCCCAGCTTGGGGGTGGCAGTGTTGCTGAGAGATTGATGAGCACGCTGGCCTATGGTTGGGTGGAACGTTGCAGCGACAAAGTTGGTTGCATGACGAATTCTACACAAGATAAGTATTCTTGACCATTTCATCTCTGCAATTATATTTGATGTCTAATGAGCTATGATGAACATGTTGAATGCCTGAATGTATGTTTGCTTCCGCTGTGTATATGAATGATTATGCATATTCGCAAGTTTTATGTTTTAAGCATTTTATTTCAGTTATATGTATGCACATCTTCATGGGGCTAGTTTCCCGGATGGTTAGTGTATGGTAGCATCCTCTTTGCTGGTCGGAGGGTTGGGGACGTTACCGTATGGTATCAGAGCAAAGGTTGCAGCATGGGCCTAAATGTGCCATGAAGATGTAGTGATAGAGCCATCATTACAGCATTGGGCCTTAGATGACCATGAGAAACCAGTTAGCATAGGTAGGTTTCCCTCTTCCTAGAAGAAAATGACTGATAGAAAAAAAAAATTCTTGAAAAATTGTGTTGAAAATTTCCTAAGTGCCGAACTCGTTGGATCGTCGGAGGTCTAAGTGAGAATATCCTCCGATACATCGGAAAGTATAGGCTGAAGGCCACCCAATGAAGGGCGGGTAGAAAGGATTTTAGAATTTTTTCTAAGTGTTAGGCTGTTGGCCCATTGAAAAACTTAGATGGATAGACCTCCGATGCAAGCCCCAACAGCGGTGGAGGATAAGAGAATTTCAGCGAAAATTAGCTAAGGGATCGGCGGAATTTAGTTGATCAACCAACCGAAACATCGACGAAAAATAGACGACGGAGGCATAAATATGGTGGCGAGCGCTAGGTGAAGGAAGAGCCAACAAAGCGACAAGAAAAATAACTTCGTGAAAATTTTCTAAGTGTAAGACCGTCGACACATCAGAAGACTAAGTGGGAAGCTCTTTCAATGCAACAGACAAATTAGTCTGAAGAACCTCCGATAAAGACCTTGGCATCGACAAAAGTTAGAGGATGAAGACGCCGCAATGTCGATGGAAATTAGATGATGAAAACGTCGATGAGGAAGATAGAACTGAAGGATTTCGGCGGAAAATAGTTGAAGGATGAGCCGCAGTTTCGGCGGAGATCTCTCGAAGACCGCCGAAACATCGGAAAAACTTAGTTCTTTGAGGAGCCGATGCAAATAAGAAATTTTCTGAAATTTCTAAGTGATGGAATCGTCGGTGAAATTTAGATGATGGAAGCACCGAAACAATGGCTCCATATAGCTAGGGATCGCCGAAGCATTGGCAGAAATTAGATGAACGGATCAGCAAAATTTAGATGATAGGGTCGCTGAAACGTCATCGCCGTCGAAGAAGGTTAGAGGATGAAGGTGCTGACGCGGAGGAGAAAGAATAAAATTTTCAAAAAAAAATTGTCTAAGTGTTGAGCCCATCGACAATCGGCGAAAGTTATAATATTGGAGTGCTGATTGGTGGAAGTTAGTTAACGGAACCGCCGAAACGTCGTCTCACTTAGTCGAAACCACCAGTGAAATTTAGAGGATGGAGCCACCTATGCGATGGCTGACGTCGGAAGAAATTCGTTGTTCGTGTGTCCGCCGTTGCATCTGCCATGTGGACTAGCACTCCGACGATTAGAAGATTAAATCGCCGATGCTCCTATCGTCGACACAATAAGGTTTAGAGCTCTAATCCGCCGATGAGCTTGTGGACCGCGGACACCACAGTGGATCTATTGACCACCATTGCGGATTCCTAAGGGACTGAGCACCCGATGGATAATGCATCCGACCACTGATAGAGTGCTATGGAAATAATTGCCGACGATGTATAGTGAACAGTATTTTTGCTTGCCGATATGCCACAGATATTGGTATCACCGATAGCAGACCATTAGAAAACTATAGTCGATGGAACCACCGATACGGTGAAAAATTATTGTTGATAGGGCCACTGATGAGCGCCGGAGAAATTTGTTGCTTAGATCACCGAAGTGTCAAAATTTTAGATGGGATGAGACCCGATCTAAAAAAGAAATTAGGGTTTTTTCAAGTGTATTTCTTAGCGATTTTTAACTATTTTTCAGTGGATTTTTCAGCAGTTTCAGGGCTGGAAAGGAAGAAGAATTCTAGGTGGCTGAAGTTGGCATTTTAGACCAAAATACAGTTGTTTGTTTTCCCTAAATTTGGTGAAAATCATCATTTTAGAAGTGGTGTGGGTTTCACACCCGAGGTCAGAATGAAGCATGTGGATAGGCGTTGGAAAGGTTATCTAGCAGGGAATAAGGAGAAATAACTAGAGTTTGAATGTGGTGCTGCAAAGTACTAGTGATTTCTTGAAAAATAAATATGTTGTAGTCAATATGGACAAATCCGGGAATTGCATGCCTAGAGGTAGCAAGACCATGAAGTCAAACCAGCTGTTGTGTGGAAGAGGAGTTCCATGCAAAGATGAGGGACTCGAAAAGGGAAATTTCCTTAAACCCTGTATTGCTAATTATAATTACATTTGATAAGTTTCGTACAAGAGATGTATGAGGATATGCCTTGCAGGCATAGGATATTACCTGTTGGTAAGAGTAGTGAGAATTATACATTTATAATGAACCACTAATGGTAATTATTATGTTGATGTTGGCATTAGTGGGAAAACCAATGAAAACATGGACATGGCTGAATATGTTGTTGATGCTGACGAATGTGACCAGCAACCCTATGGAGAAAGGGATAAGGCAACAAGTCCAGAATCAAAAGTTGGTGAGAGAATTTCGCAATCTTCTGCAAGAGACCAACCAAACTGGTAATGTCAAGGGTGTAAATACGATCCATGCAGGTAATGGTTTAATTATGAAAATTGCATGGAGTGGTAAAAGCAAGAGGTTTCATACCATGTGGTTATTTAAAATTTATACTACATCCATATAGAAAGGTATCATGCCTGTATATGCTATTATGAGCCTAGTAGCCCAAAGAAAGTAAGTACTAATGGTCTTGATTATAGTAATGCATCCTATATGAAGTAGTCATGGTTAGGCCATGCATGGTATGTTTGAATGCGTAGCATTACTGAATCAATGAAAGGTAGCATTGAGTGGATATGCATTAAAATATTTCATAAATCTTGTGGTTATGCATTGAATAGATGCATATGAAAAGTATGAGTAAATGTTGTAGATATGCATACATAAGTATGGGTGCAAATGTTGTGATGCATTGCATGAATGCATCGAGATAATGCATGTGTATTATGAATAACTAATGGCTGAAATGATGAATTGACGACAATTCTGGAACCATTTCAAGAGTTGTTATGGATGCAAGATAGTAAGTGCATGAAGAGGGTAGTCATGATCGATTGGTTGTCGGAAATGCTCTATGGAAGGGCAAGGTGGTACAAATGATACGCTTGTGAAGTAAGGAGTATCTAAAAATTTCATTTTGGCATAAATGATGTGACTATACCTTGCAAATTTAGTATGATAATTATTGCGTGAAGTAAATGAGTTTTGGTAATATTGATGCAATTAATAGCTGGAAGTATTTGAATTCTATGATTCTGAAAATGCTTCAGTGATTGTTGCAATAGTGAAAAAGTTATATGCATCAAGACTTACACTTGTTTGGCTGATTGAGATTCAGGTTTCAGGTAGATTGGTTGGGGCATGGCAATATGGGTAAGACCATGACAAAGGCCGAAATCTACCCTGTGAAAGAGCCAAACCTCATGAGAAGAGTCTCATGGCTATGAAATTAGTTTTTATGCAGAATGAGTTGTCAATTTGAATTTGTAAATTTAAGATTTGAGAAATTGCTGACAACTACTCATCACTATTGGCTTGCATAGAATTGTGTCAGGAGGGTGCATTGTAAGTGGGTGTTCATGTTATGATGTTAAGCATAAAATCATAATGGGCATAGTGGTGCTACTTACAAGAGACCAACAAATGAGGATCACCTCATTGCCAAGCAAATCAATTTCTGTAGTAGACAGAGTTGCAAATTCACATTGAATTTAATTACTAATGCCATTGCTTGGTTATGGAACAATCAAATTTGGATTGTATTGTTAGACAATGATTGACTGTTTGGATACTTGATGAATGTGCCAGGGGTACACACTGCAGGAAGACCATGTGTGATGGCCTGCAGGAGCCAAACTTCATGGGAAGGTTTCCCCTATCTTGGAAATGGCTTTCGGGTGAAACTCCATTGGACATTTTGGAAATGTCCCATCTGGACTGCATGTTTGGTAAGCAACATGAGTAAGATGGTATAGATTATGTCAGAAAGACATGTGTGGGATATGGAATGTAAAAGGATTTGGGATGGAAAACTGAGGGACTGTCAACTCAGAGAAGGGAGCCCCCATTCCCCCTTAACAAAGGAATGCTACCTCGGCAAATGGATAAGTGTTATGTGACCCTAGCTAAGAATATGCATGTCAAATTGTTAAATTCAATATGCAGAGCATGTTTTGATTTTATTTCCATTATGGAAGATTGCTTGAGTATGAATAGGGCCTAGATGGAACACATCGGAAAGGGGTGCTGCACTTTCTCGATGTCAGATCATGAAAGGGTTTTCAATATTGATTACACCCTAGGGAGTGGACGCACTCCTATTGTCTCAATACTTGATAGTGAATGATATGAAACATTAATATAGTTTTAGAGCAATAACACTGATGATTTTGCTTATATTGCTTGTATTGCTAGGATAAACAAATGCAGTCTGGTGTTGTACACTAAAGGGAAAAGGACATTATAGTGTATTGGCTTGATTTCTTGCAGCCTGATAAACCCAATTGTGTATTGGCTTGGCTGGACAGTCTGATAAAACCAACTGTAGGTTGGATTGACTATGCTTGATATGTATAAAAGGGTATTGTTGATATAAGTGCATGGTTCATATAAGTGCGTTGATTGATATAAGTGTATTGTTGATATAAGTCCGTTGTTGATATAAGTGCATGGCCTGATAAACCCAACAATGTCGGCTTGGCTGATTTGTTCCTTCCCAGTCGGCGTGAAGGTGTATTGGTTGGACATTAATTATTTGATGTTGAGGAGAAGCTTGTGTGTTGACCTAACATCAAAGTCCATAGGCAATCCCAAGTCTTGCAAAGCGAAGCAGGATCCTATGGACCAAAGAGGAAACGCACAATACAAATAAGTATTGGATTATTTTGCAATTTCTTACTTATGAATATACATGCGTATATGATTTGGTTATGATATTATAAGCTCGTGTTTAAGAGATAAAAAAACCATTGAGAATAAACTAAACATGTGAATCTATTCAATGTTTGAATATAGGTATCGCTGGGAGCGAGGACTATGAGAGCATCCTAGGGGTGCATGTGGACATGTGACTGTCCTGAAGAGCTCAAAATGAGCAGTAATGAAAAGGTGCTAGTGAGACTATGAAGGTCCTACCTAGCAGCCGAGACAAACCATGTGGGGAGGCTCCATAGTTGCGAGGTCTGAAATAGACCGGAGACACTAAGTGTCATGACCAAGAGGGATCGGTCCAGCATTCACGGTGAAGTGAAAGAGGCTGAGAGCATGAAAACCATAGTGGTAGTGTGGGTTACAGGATGGAACAAGACAAAGAGGGGAAAAAATCTTGCTGTTCTCTCTTTCCTTTTTTATTATATAT
>LPNX010050138.1:56014-88078 GCA_001517045.1 Pseudotsuga menziesii
GGAAAGCATGAAAAGTATGAAAGTCTCCTTGAGAAGACTTGGACTGCCGTGCCAATTGGGAAATTAATTGACTGATTTTAATGCCTATACTATGCTTGGTCTAACAAAATTTCAATGATGCATTTCACAGGTGAGAAAAGTGAAATACAGTTGTGCACATTGATCATGTCAACCGACCAAAAGTTATTGGACTTGGCTAGAAGTCTCCTTCAAACAATTTCCAATACCCAAGAAAATATTGGAGAGATGCTCAAGACACATAAAATTTCCTAGACTTGGGGATGAGCCGAAAGCTAAGAACAAGCAAGAGAAGCTCGTGGAATCCAAAGGGCTTGGTGCTGAAAGTTCAAAGTAAATAATTGAACGTGGGATAGGTATGCAAAATTTTGGATATGTATTCCTGTGTATTGGAACATCGAGGACGGTGTTATTCCAAGGGGGAGGGGATTGTAACACCTTCATTTTGACCCTATTTGCATTGAAGGTACATGATATATATATTGTAATTAATCATGGTGAGGAGCTAAAGGCAAAATCCCCACCATCGATTTGGTTGTGTTATGTTTCGACAATTGGGATCGTTGCCGATGGTATATCATGCCACCCGGCACATTATAGTTCTGGCATCATGTAAACATGAAAAATTAATGAAAAACCTACAACCTGTTACGACAGTGCAACGTTAATGAAAACGTTAATGAAAAGGGCATGATTTCCCTAAGGATAAGGCAGGGGATTGTTAAACCGTGAGTCTATGGGGAAAATCCATGTGTCATCCATTAAAATCCCTAATGTTAGTTGGGCAGTTATTGATAGGAAGTGGTGGGTGGTAGGAGTGCTATCCCTTGCCCCCACACACACTCCACCAGCTGGGTCATTCCTCTACGTGGGAAGGAAAACCTTCAGGGGATGCTTCCACTCTCCCACTCTCATCGTTTACATTCATCCTCATGCACAGGCTAGGGTCTGGTTCATCCTCACACAGACGGTGGTCCTTTCACCCTCTCACACACAGGATTCTACGTCGTTTTACCTAGGCAACGAGCTGAGGAGCCATTTTCTCTGTCACCCACAATTTCTTGTGGATAATCCCTTCACATTCTGTGTGTGCATGTTCTCCTTACATATTTTGTGGTCTATGCATGTGTTTCCCATGTCTAGGCTAAGAATCGATCTTCTCCTCCATTTCGGGCTGTGCTTTCTTCTCTTGTTGCTGCAGTGTTGGGATTAGGGGTTGTTGCTTTCCCGATGACTTGTTTGATGTGGTTTTAGCTACGTTTGAGAAGCTATGGATTCTTATTATGGAGTCATTTTGGCCATGATAGGGCTAAGAACGACCTAGGAATTGTTTTCCCCTGTCTAAGATGTGAACCGCTTGTTGGCTGCGTGTATGCAGTGGCTGGTCTTTGGACTGTGCTGGAGTGGAATGAAGGTTTGGTTTGCTTGATAAACCTGGGGGTGTTTGGGAGCCACACAGATAGAGCTAAAGGGATGGATTTCTTCTCCACAACCCCGGAGTAGCACTGGAAAGGGGGGTTAGTGCCTAAGGAACTGTGTAGCAGAGAAGGGACTGATTTCCTGGTGTTGGGTGTGTGTGGGTGTCCTAGAAGTTAGGCTAGTTCTAGTGTAGGAGTCCTTAGCTCTTCAATGAGCTCCCCAGCTTAGAATCTAGCTTTTCCCAGCTCCTCGATATCCTGATAAACCCTACTATGTTGTCTTGGCTGTGTTTTGTGTATCCTTGGCTATGTGTAAGTATGTTTGTTCCTTATTCCTTGGGGAATCATTCCCAGCTCGGGGGTGGCAGTGTTGCTGAGAGATTGATGAGCACGCTGGCCTATGGTTGGGTGGAACATTGCAGCGACGTAGCTAGTTGCGGGACGAATTCTACACAAGATAAGTATTCTTGACCATTTCATCTCTGCAATTATATTTGATGTCTAATGAGCTATTATGAACATGTTGAATGCCTGAATGTATGTTTGCTTCCACTGTGTATATCAATGATTATGCATCTTAGAAAGTTTTATGTTTTAAACATTTTATTTCAGTTATATGTATGCACATCTTCATGGGGCTAGTTGTCGGGATGGTTAGTGTATGGTAGCGTCCTCTTCGCTGGTCGAAGGGTCAGGGATGTTACAAATACTAAATATATTTGTATATATTTAAAAAAAACATGAGATAAAATATTCAGAACTACTAGGTATTGGTCATCAAGTATCACCGATCAATTACTTTTAAATAATGTGTTTTTACTATAATTACTAGAGGACTAATTTGTTTCAGATATTGATAAAGGACAATTCTAGGGATCAATCCCTTATTAACACAATAGTGATATTGGTATTAGCAAACCTTTGATATACAATGCATATTTATGTTATGTAATAGAACATTTGACCATGTATAGATCTTTGGCGGGAAGATAAAATGATGGGGATAAAATCACTCATATAATATGTAGATTGATGAAACAAAAGGGAAGACTGATGGAAACATGTTTGTGACCATTTCTGGACAGAATCAAGGTCAAAGGGAGGTTTATTAAATCAAACAGTGAAAAGGAGATGGGTCGGAAACTCATCGGATTAGGTTCAGCCATTGTGCATTTGTTCAAGTTGCCAATCCTCCAGAGTCCTCATGAAGGAAATAAATCTTTGATCTCCTCTCAAGCTACAATGTATATTCTTCTCCCCTAAAAATGACACAACTAATCAAGGGTTTGGAGGGTTTGGAGGCTTTCTTGTTTAACAAACACTAGATGTGTTTTTAAGTATGGGCGGGGACTTTTAATTTTGTATAATTGTGCGGGAATAATTTTAGTGGATGAGTTTGGAGGATAAATCATGTGGGTACTTTTTCAATGATGGTAAACCCATATGAATTAATCAATTTGATGAGAATGATTCAAATTGATTGGATATAAATATATCAAGGGAGATAACTTTCTTTGTCTATTTGAGAGTATTAAATCAAATCCCAAGTTCTAATAAAAATAGTTGACCTCCCCTTATAATTATTGGGTAGTAAGATCTAGGTTTGGTTTTGTTACCAAATTGAAAATATAATATATTATGAAAGATGACACTTGAATTGTCTTAAGTTGAAGAAACAAAAAATAATAGATTGTTTATTTTTCCCTGTCTACATCAATAAACCATAATATCAAGTATAGAAGAATCAATCAATGGATTAATGACAAGTAGATCCAATATATTGACCACAAGATTCGATTAATTCACTAACTTAATCAAACAACTTTTTGCTATGCCCCAAACATATACGCCCATGGGTATTGTCCCCCTCCCCCCCTATTTATTTGTTATGTATTTCTGTGGATTGGGAAAGACTTTCCTAGTTTAGGGTATGTCTTTCAATTGTCCCCAAATTATCCCTATGCCAATTCTATTACATTTGCTAAACCACAAATATGTCATTTTGATTGTAATGTAAACCATGTTTAACAAAGTCGTCAAGATAATTAGTGGCTCCAATCGTTGTATTAGACTTAACTCTTTAACCCTTTGAGCTCAATAAATTAAAATACTCTACTAACTCAACTAAGATTCTTGCATGGTAGACTTACTACTTGAACAAGACTTATAATACTAGACACCTAGACTCAATTACTTTTATTTATACATTCAAAAGTGAATACCCTCCATGTTTATTAAAAAATATTTCAATGCATTTTACATATCGTTTAACCAATTTTAGACATGGTCAACATAGGATTTGTTCAACTTGCTCTCGGTCCTTGTCTAGTTAAGTGATTTTATATTTACTTAGTAATATGCGTATTCAAACAATTTTAAATTCTCCACTAGAGGGGGATCGATGACAAATAATGTTGTATGTGATGTTGTGATGGTGCAATTTTTCTTCCACAAGAAATGTAGAAAGTATAATCATCTTGTTCATGTACATGTCAACATTGATTGAGCCTCTTAGTTTTATTCCCTCATCTTTTGTAAATAGCTTAGGTTGGTGCATATTGCAATGAACAATAACAATTGGGTTTGTAGAAAGCTTGTGGTCCATCTCATAAATAAGATATTCAAATGGGATTTCAATTAGACTATGTGATTCACAACTACCCTCCAAATAAAAAAACTTATGATTAACTATACGATAGGAAATGAAAACTAATATGCCAAATCGATGAGACCTCATATTTTGATTTTGTTGTCATCTTTCTTCATCAAATCATCTTTTGTGCACTTAAGCAACATCTCTATATAATATTCCTAGTTTTGCAACTAGACAATCTAGCACAAGTAGAATTTAAATGTAATTTATTCGAGATGCTAAAGTGGATGCAATTTGTGTCCTCTTTAGCATCATATTTATATAATCCACCTAATTTTGCACCTAGACAACCTAGCATAAGGAGAATATAAATGTAATTGATTTGGGGTGCTCAAGTGGACACAATAAATATAATTGATTTGATGATAATGACATTCAAAATGATGTGATTATATGATTATGATGACAATGACAATGATGAAGACGATGACGATGACGATGAGATTAATGATGATATAGATAATGATGATGAAGATGATGGTAATAATGATGAAGTTTACAATGATGTGATTTAATGATAATGATGATGATGATGATGATGATAGTAATGATGACAATGACAGTTACGATGACAATGAGAATGACATGGATAATGATGATGATGACGATCCTTATAAGAAAGTGTTGGTAGAGGTAAATAAACCTAGTTTCATTGTAGGCTCCAAGATTAAAATGTGCTCAATCATAGTTATAAGATATGCATGCCTTAAATGGTAACCATATCCCATATGCATTAAATGATGATGGTGATGAACTAGATGACAATGACAGTGATGATGGTTTTGATTATGATGGTGATGATGGAATTTATGATGATAATCATCATCATAATCATAGCCATCATTGTCATTGTCATCATCATTATAAAAATAGCCATCACCATCAACATAACCATCATTTATGTCATCATTGTCGTCATTGTGCTTGACATCATCATCATCATCATCATCATCATGATTATTGACATTGTCATCAATTATTCATCATTACCTTTGGAATAAGAAATAGAGTCTACCCAAAAGATGTGATTAGTGAAAAAGGGTCATGGAAGACACATACAATTTATGCATGAGAAATAACAAATTTATTTTTTAAGATAATCAACATCATCATTCTCATTGTATTCATCATAATTCTCATTGTCATCATCACCATCATCATCATTCATTTCATTGCATCATAATCATCATCAATGTCAGCATTGTCATTATCATCATCATCATCATCCTCATCATCATCATCATCATCGTTCTCCTCATTATCAACAACATTATCATCACCATCATATCCATCATCAATATCATAATCATTATCCCCATTGTCATATTCAACATATGGGTGCAAAACTAGATGCAAAAGTGGATAAAAACATGGATGCAACAAAAGGATGCAAACATGGATACAATAAAAATAGGCGCAAAAGTGGGTGCATAATGGGGTGTAGCAAAAGTGGATACAAAAGGGTATCCAAATGTGGATGCAAACAATGACACAATCATGGAAGAAAAACATGATGAAAAAAGTGATGCAAAAGTGGATGCAACCATGGATGTAAAATGGATGCGAAAGTGGACGCAACAAAAGTAGATGCAAAAGTAGATGCAAAATTATATGTAACACGCAACGCGAAACCCGATGCAAAAGTGGATGAAAAAATGGATGCATAAAGGGATGCAATAACTGATGTAAACTTGGATGAAAAAAAGATGCAATATTTGAAGAAAAAGCGGGTGGAAAAGTAGGCACAAAATTGGGTGTGAATTGGGACATGACACAAGTGGATGCAAAAAAAGACGTAAACATCGATGCAAAATAGGATGGAAAAAAAGTTGAAAATGCGAGTGCAAAAGTGGACAAAAAAATGGATATTAAAGTGTATGCAAAAGTGGGTGAAACAAAACTAGATGCAAAACTAGACTCAAAATAGGATGTAAAATTTGATGCAAAAACTTGGTGCACGAAGGGATGAAAAATTGGATTCAAAAAGAGAAGCGAATGTGGATGCAAAAGAGGATGTAAAAAAGGATGAAAAAGTGGATGAAAACATGGGCATAAAAATAGAGGAAAACATGGACGTAAAAGGGGTCGCAACAAGAGTAGATGTACAAACTAGGCACAAAACTAGGCATAAAACTAGGTGCAAAACCTAGCGCAAAACTTGGCACATAACAAGGTGCAAAACTTGACACAAATTACACCATAATTTGCACCAGATTTAGAAAAAGGATGCAAAAGCCGCCTAATATAGTACCAACCCATGAAATTGCACCATTTTGTCCAAAAATTGAAGAAAAATACATTGAAAGATGGTCTAGACATAAAAAAGGAAGCAAAAAGAGACGTTAATCACAGGGTTTTGGTGTAGTGAATGTTGTCGAGGATAAGTGAGTGTCAACATCAAGTGCATCATACATTGCATCATCATCATCATTTACATCATCATCATCATCAACATTAACATCAACATCAATAATTACATCATAAACAACCTCATGGTCATCATCGTCCTCATCAACAAGTACATCATCACCCACATCATTATCATCATCATTGACAAGGTCACTCATATGCCACTATGGTTCATCATCATTCTTCACCATTTGGATCCATGTCATGTTGTTACAATCACTCAAATTCCATTAAGGCCACTAAAATGTCGTTGACGACAACTAAATGTCATTAGAGCCATTTAGGTGTTATTAATATGTCTTTCATATGTCATTATGAACATTTAAGTGCCATTAGGATCATTTAGCATCCATAAGTATTATGACATTCATCATCATCGTGGACATAAATGTTGTCATCGTCATCATCATCAATGCCATATGGTACATCAACATCATTTTGATCATCATCCTCATTATCATCATCATCAGTAGCATTAAGTACATCATCAATAAAATCATCGTTGTCATTGTCATTATGGTCACTCATATTTCATTAGTTTTCTTAATCACTCATCTCCATTAGGATTCATGTCATGTAATTGTTAAGGTCATTTATATGTTTCTAAATTCATTTCGATGATAATAGGGTTGTTTAGATGTCGTTACAGGCATTTAGGTGCCACTAGAATCAATAAGGATCCAAAAGTGCTACCACATGCATAATCACCATTGAAATCCACATTAGCATCATCATCATCATCATACAATAAATAAACATCATTGTCATCGCCATAGTCATCATCAATATAATTGCAATAATGACGAGCAACGAGGAATACTACCTAAGAAGAATGAATGATATAGTCTTATACTTATCGAATCATATCCATACTCTCCATCATAATTAGCATAATGCATCATCGTCATGTTGTTAGGGCCAATCATATGCCATTAAGATCTATCAAATCTTGTTGGGGACACTCAAATGCCATTAAGATCTATCAAATGTTGTTGGGGACACTCAAATACCATTAGAGCAATTTAGGTGACATTAAAATAATTTATCCCTCATTAGGATTAATCAAGATCCAAAAGTGCCATCATTACGATTATTTAGGTGCCACTATGATAAATCAAGATCCAAAAGTACTATCACATGAATCATGATCATTAACATGGACATTGATATATCTGACGTTATATCGGACATTTTCCGAACAAAATTCTTGGCTCTAAACCTAGTGCAATTCCTAGCTCGGTTCCTTTAGAAATTTTTTTCATTATTCCAGGCACTATATCTAGATCTATACCTGGCACTATGCTGGATGTTTTGTAAGCGCAATTCCTGGCTCTATACCTTGTTCTATGTTGAATGTTTTTCCTGCCGAAATTCATGGAACAAATCTTGTTACTAACCCTGGAATAATATATGTGTTATGCTATTCAAGATGTTTTTTTGGAGGCTATTATTGGCGTTATATGGGATGCTTTTGCGAGTGATAATTGGGACGTTAATTGGGATGCAAATTATCATCCAAAATAATGCCAACTTTTAAAAAGGCACGATAGTTGGGATTCTAATTGGGAAGCTAATTGGGATACCAAATAGGATTCTAATTGGGATGCTAATTGGGACGCTAATTGGGATGCTAATTTGGATGCTAATTCAAAAGCTAATTGGGATTGTAATGGGGATTCTAATTGGGACGCTAATTGGGACATTAATTGGGATGCTAATTGGGATGCTAATTGGGATGTTCATTGGGATACTAATTGGGATGCTACTTGGGAAGCTAATTGGGATGCTAATTAGCATCCCAATTAGCACCAATTTTTAAAAATAGATACAAATAATGCCATTAAAAGTGCCATCCCGTGGAAACTTTGTCCAAAAAATGATGAAAAATACACTAAACGTGATAGTGGATGCTAAAAAGGAAGCTAAAAGAGACGTTAATCATAGGGTTTTGTTGTAGTGCTTTGTAATACTGTTTTGACAGGTATTTTATTTTAAAATGTTTTTTAAAGGTTTTACAGGTTACATATCTTTCCTTTATTCCCTTTACTTTCTTTATATATCGCAACCATATATCCTCTTTTCCAGTTAGATTATATATTGCTATTTTATCTTTTAGCTCGTCAGAGTAATTATAGATTTGGAAGTATCTATTCATCCTTGACAACCAGCCTTCCACTTCTTCTCCTTTTCCAATCTCACCATTAAACATTGGTGGTTTAATATTTTTAAACTCCCTAGAGATTTCTTAATATGGTTTGTACTTTTTTTATTTTTATTGTCACTACTACTTATACTGGAATCTTGTTGTTTTTGGGTGTGATGTTTGACTGATTCCTCACTGGAAGTTTCATCCTTATGACTGGAACATTCCATCTTCCTTCCTTTACGTTTGTAAAGGGGTTGTTTTTGGCATGTTATGTTTAGGTTCCTTGTTTTTCTCTTTTTCATCATTATGTATTTTAGCTAGTAAAATATTATTCAGTTTCTCTTGAGCTTTCAGGATTCGTTCATTATCCTCCTTAACTCTTTTAAACTCTGATCGTAGTTCTTTAACAGTTCTTTGCAGTTTAGATTTATTATCTTGAATTTCATTTAGGTTTAACTAGATTTTCCCATCCCTTATATTACCCTCTTCATTATTTATACGATTTTTAGGGTGAGAATCTTCTTCTATAGACATCCCTACTTCTGCCATGTTTTTCCTGCAAAAATAAAGTTATCCTTCTCTTCCCATTTGGTAAGAGAATCAAACCAAAAAACTAAGGGAAATTAGTTTTTTTGTTTCTTTAGGAGTTTTAGTGTTGATCCGGTTCAGGCCTAGTGCTGTAACCATGCTCTGATACTATTCTGTCACACACCTCAAAAATTGTAAATAAAAAAAAATTGTACGCACATTTAACTAGAACTCTTCCTACAATTATAGCAAGCAGTATTACTTTTGAGTTTAGTTAATTATGCTTATGTAAGTTACTTATATGATTTTCTTGCCTATGTCAAGTTTCTCCAACTATGGTAAGGGCAGAGTTCTAACCGTTGCGTACAGTCACACCTGAAGGTGATGTTTTAGACATTCTTGCTTTGAATTTTGTTATAATTTACTAGGGCCTTACTAGCCCAAGGTTTGGGAGACTAGACCATAGTATTGATCCCACATTGCAATGTAATTTGGGTTTGTGAGGGATACAAGACTTACCATAGAGCAATGTAATATGGTAATATTAAAGAGGAACTTGGTCCTAAGGCACGAAGGGTGGAAAGTTTGATCAATGGAAATTGATACGGAGTTATGCCATGGTTTGAAAAGTTAATATAATATAATATATCGTTGGTTTAAAAGGTTGTTTGGTTTATATGGAAATGGTTTATTGTTATGTGATATGGGTACTTACCATGGTTTTAATGGTTCGATGCAATGATTAAAAATCCATGATTACTTATGGTTGTGGTTTAAATAGACGTACCTAAGTTGACTTGGGTCTTAAAAGTGTGTCCTGGATGTGAGTTGACAGCACAACCAGGATTTGACACTGGCTTCGAGATCTTATCTCAATCGTCTACTTTTATGGTTATGTATCTAGGGTTGCAACGCGTTTAATGTGTTATAAACTATGTTCGAACCCTTCATTCATGGTTTTTTTGGCATGTAAGTTTCGAGAGCTGAAGTTCTTCTCTTTTAATGATGACTTGTTGGTTTTTCTGGAATAAACGCTGCTACAGTGTTTGATGGAATTGTAACTGGTTTCTTTCCAAGGTATTCTTGCATATTTCATGGCTTCCATGGACGTCTGCAACTTGTTTCATCGCTTTCAAGAAAACTCAACCATCAACTCTAGTTTCAATGCTTCCCTTCACCAAGTAAATTTAATTGATAATCTACAAGATTTTATTTGAAGTTTTCTTTTAACGGTTTAACTATAATTGATGTTTCTTGGTCTTTTTTGTGCAGACAGAGAAGGGATAAGGGTAACCCCCGAAGGAGCCGACCTTTGCCCCCCTCTGCAAATCGCATAAGGTAAGAACTTAACATTTTAAATTTTAACTTGTTTACAGTGCTAATAAATGATTTGATTGCAACAATGTGTTTCTTTGTAGGTTAGGAGCATTGGAGAAGAAGGTGATAGGGTCACCTCCTCCCAGGCCTGTGTATTATAACACCCAAGTAAATAAATCCAAAACCCTTTCTATGGTTTTCTTTTTGTACTTCAAGGAACTTTATCCATGTTGTTGATAGTTTAGTGGGTTTGTTGTAGGTACTATCTGCTTGAGAAAAAGGAGTCGAGAGGGGAATTTCAACACCAGCTCGATGCAAGATAATTTTTAAGTGTTGATTGGAACCCATAAGGTTCAAGCTCTGTTTTACAGAGGTCTTTACAGCCTCTCTGCTTCGCATTGTTTTTATGTAGAGTATGGTTTGTTTTAGTACATTGCGTTAGAGTTGTGGGTGCCATCGCGTATGGAATTACCATCACTTCGTTTACTATGTAATTAGAAGTTGTTTAGGGTTCAAAAACAATGGCAGAATCCATCATGGGTGGCCTTGCATCCACACCCTATATGAGTATATCATTTTGATATTTTTTTAATGTATAAATGAATTGAAACAACCATTAGGGTCTTTTCATTCCCTGTTATGATTTAAACTGTGGTTGTACTTGTTTCTTCATTTTTTTTATACAATGGTTTCCATCCTTGGATGGTCTTACCACCATGTACACATTTTGATAAAATTTGTTGCTTAACGATATCTAGGTTCTATTTACAATAGAAAGTATGTAGTATTAAAAAATATTTTTAACCCGTATGATGGTTTAGCGTTTCTATGCAGATCCTGTTAGCTACTGTATATTTTATTTGAAAATATTACTTATGTTTATATTTTTTGTAAGCAATGGTATCCATTAAAATGGGCTTACGACCATAATCCGTTAACCTTGTTATTGTTTAATCATTTCGACCCATAGGGTCGTGTGATTTCTGTGGAGTAAGTTAAATATTAAAATAGTGGATAATTGATATACTACATGCATGTATTTGGTTTGGATTCGTTTTAGATCGGCTTACTATACTTTATTAATAATCGGTTTCCATCGTAGATGGGCTTAATACCTGTCTTTGGAATGGGAAGTTTCGCTTCAGCGAATTGATGTGCAATTTGTTTTAAAATTGTACCGTGGATTACTATGGATACCTTAAGTCTGGTTATTGATTGATAGCTCCGTAAAATATTTTGTTAGATATGATAGGTATATCAATCATGTATGTGACTGTATTGTGCATATCGTATAAAATCTATAATATATATATATATANTCATATTTTTACAAAAAAAATTAATCTCGTTTTATTTAATTAAATTTCCTTGATCCCGAAGTAAACAGTCTCGATTTTGTATGGGGTTTTAATAAATAGTTTAAAAGATAATTCGGTAGCTTAACCCGAAAGGGATACATCCTGTGTATGGTAAATTCGATTTTTTGTTTAGGTTCTGATTGTAAATTGTTTAGTATTTAAAACATGTTAACTTTAACTACTTTAATTGTGATTTAACTAGATCTATGACATATAAAGAATAGAAATAATTCATAGATGTATAATCGTTTAAGGAAAGAAATCGAAACTATAGTCTATAAAGCCATCTAGAAATCCTTAACTCAAGTATGGATTCTGGGTCTAAGAAGCCTTACTAATTAAATCTAATCATTCGTATATATAAACAAAGGACATAAACATATCTATAATTGATATACAAACAAGATCTAGAATCGATGCATGCTAGATAACTGTTCAATAATAATGCACAAACATTTCTACTTGTGAATATAGCTACAAATATAGATTTAAAATTAACAACCTACTATAATTAGAACATAGAGTAAGAACCTGTCACGACTGCTAGGAAAACAGAATTGGAATAGTTGTTCCTCCCAGCCAACTCCTGGAGCAGCCAAGTTACTTGCTCCAGAACCCCCGATTCTGTTCGTTGAACCACAAGAGAAAAATCCACTTAATGTGCCATCTCTTGCATTACAGATTAAATCCTCATCTAATGATAGCCTCCTGATTGCTAATGGACATACTATTATATAGTAATTTTCCTAGGACTTGGTCATTTATTAGCCTCTTGCTCTTTAGCACTCAACTAGGAGTTGTGATTTGATTTTGGGGAAGATGCCTCCTACACCTTGAGTTATCACTCAATAGCTTCAACCACTTGTATTTTCCTCTTCTGGGTTAGCAAACACTCTTCAACAATTATTTCGCTTATGTCCCCTTCATTATCTTTTATTAATAAAAGAATAATTCATTACATTTGTTTTATTTTTTACTTTCTGTCAAAAATATTTAAAATAATAAATAAAATATCTCAACAAAAATTAATAATAAATTATTAATTTTAGGTGCATTACAATATTGATGGATAAAAGTTCTTTGACAAAAAGTAAGTCTAGACCTGAATACATTTCCACAATGTCATTCAAGTTCATATATTTTCAATATGATTTTAAATTTAAATTATAAATTTGATTCATTAATCAACATTTAATATGTCAATGGAATGATGTATTTTCAATATAATATTTAATTTTTGTTATAAATTTAGTTATTAACCTATACTTAGTTTTTCATTAAATTGATGTAATTTTCATTATACACAATTCTTTTTATAATTATGAAGGGTAAGTAAAGTATTACAAAATACTAAAACGATGATAAGATCCATTTGTATATTTAAATCATAGTAAAATAATTCGAGTTCGAATACATATTAGAATATGATTCGATACAAAGTGTGTGTGTGTGTGTGTGTGTGTGTGTATAACAAAAAATCTAGTACAGAAAAAATACATGAGTAGGTTGCTTATATGTTTAAAAATATTATTTTACAAAGTTTATTTTATTTTTAAATATACATAAACTTGCATGCAGTGTTGGAATTTGATGGGAAAAAGGCTCGTCGTGGGCCATTTTTCCCGTAAAAAACGGTTTATATTTTATACTTCAAATCAGAAAAATCAAAGAAAACATTACAATGGCTAGATATAGTCTCTAAGAGGAGAATAATTTATCTAATAATGTATTTATAAATTTAATTATACAATTAAAAAATATTTAAAATGCCAAAAATAAATTATAAAACATTAAAACCAAGTTCTAATAATATATTCCAAAAACTATTACCCTAACTAAAATCTAATATTATAACCATTACTAAACTCTCTATTTATATTACAAAATAAACCTAATATAAACCTAATATAATATTTGATCTTTAGTTAAGTATGAAACAAAGTATATATTATAAATTTGAAAGTTTTAAAATTTTAAAATCTAAAACTAATTTTAAATTGACTATGGGCAAAATAAAAAATAAATCAATTAAATTTAAATATTTCTTATTTTATAATATGTGCCAAAAATGTAGGAAAATTTACCTTATTCGTATTATGTCGAATATTCAACGATTTTTTAACATATTCCAAATTTCCATACATGAAAGTTCAATACAACCCAATTATGTTACTATGATTTAAACAAATAAATAGAAACTTTTAAACCAATGCTGTAGATAAAACTATGAGCCTAAAGACTTAATTATTAGAAGGGAGACTACTCTCACAAATTTACTACAACACTAACTTCAAGCTTAAATATCGGGAGTGTTTTAGTTGATAACAAAAGTTTTTAAATATCAAGAGTGTCTTCGGTGATAACAAAAGTTTTTAAGATAAGATATAAAGACCAAGAGTGAACCACCTTCGGAAATGAAACAAAAATTCTGAATTTATTTGTCCATGAGTTTATTAGTTTAATTTCGTTAATAGAAAAATATGACATCAAAATGTTGTGTAAATAAGTCTCATATCATTGTCATTCAAATAGACGACCGGAAGAAATAAAAAACATAACAAGAAGAGATGATTTTAAAATATGAAAAAACTTGGTTGATCATTATTCATAAACTGAAATACCAAGTCACAAAATAAAATGCAACTCAATCATAGTAGCCAGTTGGTTTGTCAATAAACTTGCCAAAGGAAAAGGAAACATGAAGTAAACTCAGAGAGATCTTTGATGCAACATTCATTTTATTTTTTATTATTGTCATGCCATTAAGATTACCCATGCTAATTTCATCATCACCAACCCCTTCTTCATCCCTTCTTTCTTCTTCCTTTTCATTTTCATGCAGGACTATACCACCCATATCCATTGTAGTTTTATCTGTCGATCCACATATACATGCATCACCAATTTATGTCTGCATTGAGCTTATTTCTACTTCAGTTGCAGCCACATTCTTCAGATGTTCATATAGAAAGTGTTGTAAAATTGTACAAACTTCTTGGTAATGAATTTTGACAAAACTCACTTCATGGAAGGATCAAGGAAGGGAGCCACAACGTCTGAGTGGTTTCTGGAATAAAATACATAGATAGGGAATTGAGTTGCAATGTTAGCGATGTAAAAAAAATAAGCCATTCTTTAGATTAAGCTTGTTTGTCACTGAATGAATTTGAAATTCAAATTTAAATCCATGATTTTAAATTCCAGTAAGACTTCATATCAAGCGACCGTATTGACTGAATTTGAATCAGTGATGTATATACAACATGGATGATGATACCACAATGGGATATGTACATCGACATCGATACGTGGACCATGGCAAGGTCATACTCGTGACATAGTCTTAAATGTTCTGCAGCAGGGTCTGTGCATAGCACTCACCATCGAGATCAGAGGCTGTCGATATCGAAGGATGAAGAGATGAGAGAAGGCCCAATATGTGTTTAAACATGTTGTTGGAGGGATGGCCAGAGGAGGCCCCATGGTTTTGTCGTCTGGGAAGAATTGTCACATATCTAGACAATCCCTTTATTT
Organism: Pseudotsuga menziesii; assembly: GCA_001517045.1. Lineage (NCBI taxonomy): Eukaryota > Viridiplantae > Streptophyta > Pinopsida > Pinales > Pinaceae > Pseudotsuga > Pseudotsuga menziesii. The sequence goes on from LPNX010050138.1 coordinate 71,396, forward strand.
AATAGTCCAATATAACTAGTCTGTTTTGGTTCTTGTCATATGACAAATGAATGAAATTTACTTTTTGTAGTGGTAAAGAAATCCAAAGAATGTCACCTTAATAAAAAAACTTTTCTCATTCAAGTGTCATTTTTAAAATGATACTAGATGTATTATTTTTCATGAATGTTTATAGCTTTTGTTTTTTAGCAATATTTGTTAGTAAAACACATAGATTTACCCTGGAAACCCTTAACCGAGAAAACCAACTATCCATGCCTCCTATTTTCTCATTATCTTTATGAATCCCTCACTATACAAAATATAGGTATATTCAAAAACATCCAATACCCTAATCTGTTAACCCAGATTAGTAAAATGACTCTAATCCCTTAACCGAGATGAAATTACATATTTTTAGAAGATTTCCAAAAACAACCCAAAAAAATTTGGCGCTCATGTTGGAAATGTCCTAACAACTATTTTCGACATCCAAAATGACTGTCAGGCCATTTCCGAAATGTTGACAATTATCATCAGGTGTACATGACCCCCTTCCCCCCCCCCCCATACCCACCCACACACATGCAAAGACTATAACAATTACCCAACATTCTACCACTTGTTTTTTTCTTAACATAACAATGAGTCATGTACTCATAAATTCACAAGTTCAAGGCATCAATGCCCATAGATTCTCTACACCAAGAGAACTTCTCCATATTGATAAACTTTGTTAATGATTCTGCAATATTCTTTGTAGTGTCAACCTTTTCCAGCAACACCTTATTTTCTTCAACCATATCTCTCACAAAGTGATATTGCACATCAATATGTTTTTTCTTAACATGATAATCATGTTTCTTTTCTAGGAAGATTGCACATTCTTTGTCTTAACACAATATCTACAACCTTACTGCTTCTTTGATGGCATGTGTGGCTGCCATGTATTCAACTTCTGTACTTGAGAATGTAACTATAGCCTATCTATTTCTTATCCAACGAATAGATCCTCTAAACAGGTTAAATACATACCCACTTGTAGATATTCTTCGTTCAATATCTCCAACCCAGTCTTCATCAACAAATCCATGTACATCTATTACTCAGTCATGTCCAAGTCTTCCTTCTTAGAAGATTCCATAATCTGTGGTGCCACACAAGTATCTAAATACCCTCTTTACAGATTTCCAATGCTTTTTATCTGTATTTGACATATATATGCTCAAAACTCCCATTGCATGAGCAATGTCTAGTCTAGTACAAACCATTGCACACATCAAACTACCAAGTGCATTGGAATATGAAACTCATGGCATGTATTATTTTTCCTCATGCATCTTGGGACACATATCTACAGATAACTTTACACCTACAAGAATAGGGACCTTGATCAACTTACTTTCCTACATGTTAAATCTACATAGTACAGTCTCAACATATTTTCTTTGATTTAACCATATCTTCTTGTTTGCACGATCTCTTCTTATCTCCATTCCCATAATGAATTTTGCAGCACCGATATCCTTCATGTCAAATTTGGAGGACAGTTGAGACTTCACCTCCTTTATAACATATTTGTTGTTTCCAATCAACAACACGTCATCAACATACAATAATATGTTAATGAAGTGATCACCAATATGTTTGGAGTATACACAGTGATCAACCTTGGTTCTCACAACCCCAATACATGTATGTATGTGTCAAACTTTTGGTACCACATCCTTGGAGATTGTTTTATACCATAAAGGGACTTTTTTAGCTTACATAATGACTCTTTATTTCCCTTTACCGTGAATCCTTTTGGTTGCTTCATGTAAATTTCGTCTTCAACATCTCCATGTAACAACATTGTCTTCACATCCATCTTCTCTACGTCAAGATGAAAAGTAGCAACAATAATAAGAAGAAATCTAATAGAAGTTAATTTTGCAAGTGAAGAAAATATTTCACCAAAATCAATTCCCTCTACCCGAGAATATCCCTTTACTACCAAGCAGGATTTGTACTTCTCCACTTTAATTTTTGCATTCAACTTATTTTTAAACAACCATTTGCACCCAACGACTTTTATTCTAGTTGGTATCTGGACTAGATCCCAAGCTTCATTTTTGTCCAAGGAATTCATTTCTTCAACCATTGCCTTCTTCTAGAGATCATTATCCTTTAAATCAAAGTATTCCTTCACATTTATAGGATCGTAATCAGTAATATACAAAAAAAATGAGAGTGAAAATCAAGAGGGGAATACCTATCTAGTTTCCTTCTTTCTCAAGATGATCTCCTAAAAACTAAGGTTTGAGGTTCTTCTTCTTCTGATTCAACTTCTTTTGTTGAGTCAAATTCTTCACCTTCTAACTCAAACTCTATCTTCTCTAGTTCTTTTCGATTTGAGTCACTTCCTATATAGGGAATTCTTTGACCTCTCTAAACACAACATCTTGACTGTAAACAGTATTCTTAGTTACAGGATTCCAAATATTATAACCTTCATGCTGTATTTATAACCAATAAAGATACAATTTTCAACTTTGTTATTCAACTTGCGACTTTTCTCCTTTGGAACATGTACATAAGCACCATAGCCAAAAACTTCCAGATGCTTAATAGATGGTTTCTTAACAATCCATACCTCTTGTGGATTTTTGTCAACCAATGATGAGGCGGGTGACCAATTTACCAAATAACATGTTGTCTCCATTTCCTCTTCCAACAATTCTTGTCATATCCCACCACTCCTTAGCATGCTCCTTGAATTTTACATCAGTGTCATATTCACCCTTTCAACAACTTCTTTATGTTGAGGTGTGTATGGAGTATTCTTATCCCTTGGTATACTGCACTTCTTAAATAATTCCTCAAATTCATTCCCGCAGAAGTCTCCACCATTATCTATCCTCAATGCCTTTATTTTGTTTTTTGTTTGGTTCTCTACAAGAGTCTTAAATTATTTAAACTTAGAAAATAATTCAGATTTCTTTCGAGGGAAATAAATACATGTGTTCCTTGAGAAATAATCTATAAATGAAACATAATATATAGATTTTCCTAACAATGGAACATGAACAGGTTCAAACACATCACTATGTATTAATTTTATAATTCCCTTTTCTCTTGTAGCACCAAATGTAAATATTACTCAGTTATGTTTTCTATATATGTGTTGGCCACTTTTCCTAACTCGCGCGGCCTAGGTTCTGTGCAGCCCGTCAACCCAACAAACACCTGAGATACCGGCCCGACAGGACAAGCCTCGTCGAAAACATTCGCAAAGCAGGCGCAGTCTCACCTGATATATCTCTTCGATGGGTAACCGCCGGAACCATGTTTCCACAATTAATCGAGGGATTATAGTTCCTTAGGGCATGGCCAAGGAGCTCAACCAATTCATGAGGATGGATTCATGTACGTCGAACTGTAGCGCACACCGCGCATATATTTTATTAACTACTAATGGCACGACACGGATTCGGCCTTAGTACTTTAAACATAACCTAATATAAACATGAGCAAACAGACATGCACAATATAACAAACGTGCAAAAATGATTGCGCCGTAAAGATAAACTAATACCTAGAAGCAGCGCATAATAACCTATTCATGCATTTGGACTTCTATTGACAGTGCAACATTCATTTAACCATGATAGGACTTGCATCATAAACATAAACATAAACATAAACACACCCAACCATACACATTCAATCATCAACACATAGGAGAGTTCACATGGAAACCCATCCAGGAAAAACCACAAGGCGCTCTTCATCTGGGATGAGAAATATATGGTGCCTTTAGCCTGCATTTGAGTGTAGACTATCTTGGATATAGATTTCTACTCATAGTCTTTCTTGCTCTCATCCTCTCTATCTTATTTCTCCTAACTACTGTTGCCCTCTACTAATCCGCACACAGCCTGGATCGACTCGTCTAGCATCTGCACCTCTCTAGCAGAGCTTCCCCTCTATTGCACTACATCTGACTACATCCTGTAGACCTTCGACTAATCTACCATTTAGATCTCACAGCTTCGCTCCGCTCCTTCAGATATCTTCCCACTACTAACCTATCAGAAGCAACTAAAAGTAAAACAACAACAACCAACAATAACCAACATCAAAGCAGCTGTCACCAACCCTCTAACTATTGAATACATCATATTTATATTATTTTACATGACCACGCAAGGTCGACTACATATAGGCATTCCGTTAACTGTCACCATTATCTACCCCTCAGGCTACAGCTGGGGCAATCATGAATTGACACAAGGCACTAATGACCTTAATTACACCATGCATTCACTCATGTGGCATTCGTCGACTTAAGCTGACTTCAGCACCCACAATCACCTTGTCGCTTTCAGCCATTACTCTGCACTTGTGCTACTATTTTAACCTGTGGCGTCTTCCTTCAGCGCAGTTTCCCTTTTCCGCACAGGTGACCTCTTTTGCACATATTCCTTCTTATGTGCACATTTCCTCTTTCGTGCAGTTTTATTTGTCTGCGCAGATTTCCTTGTCTACGCAGATTTATTCTATTCCTGCCACGTGCTTCCTTTTCCTTGTTTGTGCTTGCGCGTTGGATTGATTCTTTCGCGTTTCTTTGTTTGCGCTTATTTCTTACGTGCTTTCCCCAGGCCTAACAATATACAATTTTCCCAGAGCTTTGAAATTCCAAAGAGAAATCATTCATACCTTCAACCATACCTCTACCTAGTAATGCTTGAAGGCCCTTTTTTCCGATATGCCCCAATCTTTGATGTCAAAGCATCTTCTTTCCTCCTAATACAGTCGAGATTCTATCAAGTTTATCTCCTCTCTCAGGCACAATAGAACTATTACATTCATCGATGATGGTGATTCCCAATAGTTTGTATATAGTTCCATACCGAACTCCCCTCATTAATACAATTGAACCTTGAACCAATTTGCAATCACCATCTCCACACATAGTCTTTACACCTATAACATCCATCTTTCAGACAAATATCAAGTTTCTCTCTAGATTTGGAATGTGAATCACTCCAAGTAGATTTATAATCCTTCAATCCTTGTCTTTCATCTTGAATCTACCACGTCCAGCGATACTAGTTGGTGAATCATCTCCCAAGCACAAATATCCTCCATTGTACTTTTCATATTCATAGAGCCACTCTTTATGAGGGGTCATATGACATGACGCACCTTAGTTAATCATCCATATATCACGTTCTAAATGATTACATGTGGAAGATAGATACACATCCCCTCCTTCTTATGAGGAGGTATTTTCCTCTGTGGAAGGGATATCCTCATATCCCTTTTCATTCTCAACATTCTTAGATATGGAATCATTTTTATAGTTCCCAAATTTACCACATTTTCAACACTTCCTTATTATTTTTCCTAGGGATTTATACCTACCCTTAGATTTAGATCTCCCCTTAGATCCTTTATTTGTGTTTCTCTACTAGGAGCGACCTCTCACATACAAAGCATCCATGCTATGGGTATCCACGGTTTTCTTCCTCATCTCTTCTCATCGCAGCAATGATATTGTTTCATCAAATTCTAAAGTGACTTGACTAGCACTACCTATTGCAACATTTAGGTTGTCTTAGGAATCTGACAAAGAACACAATAATGTAATACATTTATCTTCTTCAACCATTTTAATGCCAACAGAGGTTATCTGACTTACCAGAGTATTGTAGATATTTAGATGCTCTGTCACTGTGTCATTTTCATCCATTCTAAGATGAAACAATTTATTCTGAAGAAATAACTTGTTCACAAGGGATTTTGATTGATAAAAACTCCCTAGCTTCCCCCAAAGATTTACTACACTATATTCACCAGATACGCTCAACAACACAGAGTCTGATAAGAATAGTCTAATTGTACTCCTTTCCCTTATTTCTAATTTATCCCAATCATCTTGTGATGTTCCAGTGGTTTTTGTATCTGGATCAATAGTGATCCACTATTCTTGATCTACAAGAAGATCCTCCATTTTGAGCTTCCATAGCTCAAAATTATGGCCTCAAAATTTCTCTATCAGAATTCTTGAACTACTCGCCATTCATTTTCAATGAACAAATAAACACTGAAAAACTCCCAATGAAGCTATGTTTATCATAGAGCCAATATCTATCAACCCCGTCAAACCCTTAGCAACAAACGCACCCACCTTATGCCAATAATCGAGCTCTGATACCACATGTAAGTTTTAAACCTATGCATAGAATCAAAGCATACAGATTATTTAAAGCAAAACAAAGGTTACACCACAACATTCACACATAAATAAAAAGATTTACCCTGGAAACCCTTAACCGAGAAAACAAGCAAATCTTGTATCCACACCTCCTATTTTCTAATTATAATTACGAATCCCTCACAATACAGAATATATGTATTCAATGGCATCCAATACCCTAATCCGCTAACCTGGATTATAAAAAGGACTCCAGACCATTAACAAGATTAAATTGCATATTTTTAGAATATTTCCAAAAATAACTGAAAATAACCCACATGCTACTGACAGGCGCACCTCCCCCCCAACACACATGTAAATAATATAACACATACCCAACATTGCGAAGGAATGTCTACTAAACAATTAGTTGATGAATCATTTATTCATATAATTCTCTCCTCTGTAAATCTAAAACAATTTTAATTATATGGATGTTTGGATTTGTAATTATGAATTGATTGTTAAAGAAATGTAACTGCAGAAGATATTCTATTTTTGTATTATTATTATTATTTTTATTGCTCCTTTCGGAGATGTTCCTCTGATTGGATATGTCATCGATGTATTTGGTCATGTAAAATCTTTGGGTAAAACCTCCATTGTAAGTCGAGTCAATAGTACCCACAAAAGTATTATTAAAATGTATTTTTGAGTCTCCCAAGGAAAATCAGCCCTATAAATGAGGAGAAGTTGGACCTATTTGGTTATTAGGTCTCTCAATTGATCAATATAAATAGGCTATGTGCCTCCCTCATTTGGACACACTGTGCACTCAAGCAACTTTTCTAGCAAGAGGAGAAACAATCCATCCGAGGAGGAGGAACCATCCCAGTCTTTTTTTTCAGGTCTTACACTGTACTTGGTTGAAGTATATATTGAGGAATTTTTGCTAGGTTTTCTTCCCCATGAGAGTACCCCAAGATGAGTATTCGTGTTATAGTTTGTTCTTCTATGCTTTTTGTTCTTTCAATGATGCTTTTGTTTTGGCATAACAATTTTTAAAATATTAACATGGTATCAGATTCAACCTGAAGCAAGACATTGTCCGGTATCTATTGTTGTGGTTCAACAAGCTAGGGATCACTATTTCAGACACCTCCCTCCATAGATCAGTCGAAAAAGAAGGACCATTCAACTTTCCCTAGGGGCTGCATCTTTCAATTAAATTTGTTTTCAATTCTGTTGATTTTCATTTTTTGACCTACCACTACTACAACGAGAAACTAGGGAATCATACTTTTCAAGGTTCCATCCACAAATTTGGGAAAAGGAAGATACAATATAGCTCACCTTTGGGAGGCATGTCTGTTAATCCAATTAGTTTTTCAAGTGACCACAGTTGGAAATTACGGTTTTACTATCAAACCCTAGGTCATTTTGAAGCAGATTCTAGAAGCAGTACTCAAACTGGTAAGTTCTATCTCCTATATTTCCATTTGAGGTTCACATTAATTAAAGATGGCAAACAATACCAAGATTTATGAAAACCATAAGGGAGAAAAGAACTTCAAGAAAATGGAATTACAAAGTCATGCTCATCCTCGAATAATATGACCTAGAAGGCTACATCAAGGATAAGTTCAAAGAACAAGAGGGAGACGAATCAAAGGATATGATCAAATCCAAGAGGATCATTCCTGATTATATCAAGGATCATTTGATCCCTCAAGTATATTAAAGAATACTTCAAAGGAAATGTTTGATGAACTAACAAGTCTATTTGAAGGAAAGAACATCAATAGAAGAATGACCTTGAGAAACAAGCTCAACGACGTGAAGGTACAAAACAAAGAAACTATCATACTTCTCAAGAGTATCTCATATCAAAGAACAATTAGAATCCATTGGTGACATAGTGGAAGAAGCGAAAGTTGCGATGACCACTTTAAATGGTCTTCCAAGAGAATGGGATTCCTTCATCAAATGAATATGTGCTAGAAGAAAGCTAACCAAGTTCAACAAACTATGGGGAGAATGTGTAGTGGGTATTTCTCCCCTACTACGTCCAAAAGAACCTACCCTAGATCGTCCATAACATAGGGTAGAGTTCAATGGTGAAAAGGATTAATCTACGTTGACTAACAATAATAAATGATGGCAATAATAACAATATTTTTATTTTATAAATATATTCTACTAACTAATGCAAATAAAGAACAAAAAATACCTTTCTTTTGAAGATGGGCCACTGAAGCCATTCAAGGAAATGGTCCCACACCTCCATGGTTTGGGTCTCCGGTCTACTTTCCTATTGGTTGTCAAAAAGGGGGAAAGGATCCAAATGGGTATGGAGCAAGCTCAACATACACCGTGGGAAATGATATGGAAACAAATGGGGATAATGGCTAAAAGTAATGACATGTAATGTAGGAATGTTTCTGGAATGGCAAAAAAATGGTTTAGGGAGACTTTCACAATGTATTTATAGGATGGTCCAAGGTTTTCTGACCCATGGTAATAACCCATGGTATTTTATTTTCCATGTTATTTATATATGGTTTTTGACCCATTCTCATTTTTAGGGTTTTTTGCCCTTTTTGGAGAGACTGGGGATAAATCACAATAAATGCTCAACTTCCCTTCAATTATGGGGAAGGAATAATAATTTTTTGGACCGTATTTAGTGGAATTTTAGTTTTGAAGGTCAAAATGGAGGAAATAATGGCGGGAATATGATGTATGAATATAGTTTAGACCACTGAGAGCTAGGTGAACATTTTTTGGTTTTAATAGAATGTGTACAAGAAGAAGGAAGGATAACAAATAGATAATATAATATAAATGATAACGAAGATCGGGCTCTAGATGCTCATGCAAAGAATGGAAGAAACAAAAGGAAGGATCAAGGATCACCTCCAAGAATATCACAAGACTTCAAAATAGGTAAGAGACCTAGAAAGTATTACCCAACCTTTGAATGTTATGCATGTCACGAGATGGGATACATTGCTAGAAATTTTCCTCATAATAAATATCAGTTAATAAAGAAGAACTGAAAGTTCCATTCCCATGTAATTGAAGAGAATGGATCTGATGAAGAAAGGATAGAGAAAATGAATACTCTAGTGAAGAGAATGTCTTAATTTCAGCTCTCACGGGATCAGTCTCTCATGGAAGTGACACTTTCCTTATAGATAGTGGTGCTTTGAAACATATGACAAGTCACAAAGACTCTCTCTTATGTCTTACCCAGAAATACTAGTCACACAAGGTGCGACTTGGGAATGGGAGAAGCCTCTTACAAGATAAAATCTAGAAATTCCATGAATATGAAAGATGTCTTATGTGTTCCAGGTTTAAAGAATAATATTCTTTCTATCTCAGCTCTAGATAATAGAGGTTTTAGAGTTTCCTTTATAGATGATGAAGTTCTTATGTGGATGAAAGGAAGGACAATAGATGATGCAACTACAATTGGTTTTGAAGAAGGAGGACTCTACAAATTGAAGGGGAACACAGCTTCAACTCTTACAATTAGTAACATCAGTCCATGTGAAATTTGGCATATACAACTTGCTCATGTGAACTACAAATCATTTCCAATTGTAATCAAGGTAGTGACAGGTCTACCGGAGATCCAGATCAATCATGAAGGAGTACGCAAAGGATGCTCAAGGAGTAAACACCAAGAACCCATTTCCAAGCAGTAATATTAAATCAAATGGGATGTTGGATATTGTTCACTTAGATGTGTGCAGACCAATGACAACTATTTCCTTAATCTGGTATTTTTATTATGTCTCTTTTATTGATGACTACTCTTCTAAGACTTCAATATACTTTTTGAAAGGAAAAGATGAAGCATTTGAAAATTTTGAGGAATTCAAGGCTCTTGTCAAGAATCTATTTGAAAAATAAGATCAAAACCTTGAGATCAGGTAATGGAGGAGAATTCACTTCAAATGAATTGAATGACTTATGTAAAGAAGATAGGATTAAGAGGGAACTTACTACACCCTATAATCCTAAATAAAATAGAGTGGAAGAAAGGAAGAATATATATATCATGGAAACAATCAAAGTCACCATCCATGATCAAGATCTACCTATGCATTTATGTGTCGAAGCAACAAGAACCACGAGTCTATGTACAAAACATGATTTCCCAAAGTTCCCTTAGGAACAAAACTCCAAAAGAGATGTTTACCAATGAAAATCCTGAAGTCATCCACCTGAAGTTGTTTGGATGTCATGTGTACTTACATGTTCCCAAGAAGAAAATATCAAAATTAGACCCTTCAAGAAAGACGAGAATATTTGTTGGATACACCACTAGTCAAAAGATTATAGAATCTACATTCCACGTTTTTCTTAGATTGAGATCAGTATAGATGTCACATTTGATGAAGATGCAACTTTTGTCAAATTCATAAAGAACTATGCAGATGAAGATCATTAAGAAGAGCATGATTCTTCTAGAATTGTAGAATCTATCATACCACCAATTAGAGATGTCAAAGAAGAACCTATACCAGAATATCGTGACATGGAAGAACCTTAAGAGATGATGTCAACAAAAATAAGACCACTTTGGGCTCGTGATATAGTATGAGAAGAGGAAAGATATGGTGCACCAAAAGGAGGAAACATACCAATACTCTACTTTAACTATGTTGCATTAATGTGGAACCTTGATTATGAAGAACCCATATGTTTTGAATAAGCCTCAAAGAAGAAGGAATGGATTGATGCCATGATCGAAGAATACCAATATATCATAAAGAATGATGTTTGGGATGTGGTGCCAAAATTGAAGGACAAACCAGTGGTTTCTTCAAAATGGATTTTCAAGACAAAGCATTCAACATATGACAGTATTAAAAATTTAAAAGCAAGATTTGTCACACGAGGATTTTCAAATAAGGAAGGAATTAATTATGAAGAAACTTTTGCACCAATAACAAGATATATTTCAATCATAACTATCCTTTCCTTGGAGGCCAAGATGAAATGGAAGCTACACCAAATGGATGTAAAGACAAACTTCCTAAACAATGTTGTAGAAGAAGAAGTATATATTGAAAAACCACCAGGTTTTGAGACACGTGACAAAAAGACACATGTATGAAGAAAGCACTATATGGGTTGAAGCAAGCACCTAGATCATGGTATGGAAGAATTGATGGATTCCTGATGAGCTTGGAATTTACGAAAAGTAAAGCATAGTCCAACCTTTATTATAAGGTTTTAGACAATGGGATCATGATATTACTGTTATATGTAGATGATCTATTTTTTACAAAATCTCGTCAACAAATGTAAGAAAAATCTAGTGGAATAATTTGAGATGAAAAATTTGGCATGACGCATTGCTTCCTCGTTATCTAAGTATGTTAGTTCCCAGATGAGATTTCCCTAAAGAAAGGAAAATTTACAGTTGAGATCCTAAAAATATTTAGGATGATGTCTTGCAAGGAAATGAATACTCCATTGGTGACAAACCTGAAGCTCCTAAATGATATTGTCTCTTCAGAAAGAGTAGATGTCACATTATACATGAATATTATTGGCTCACTGATGTATTTGACAAATACAAGACCATATATATGTTTTGTTATGAACACCTTGAATCAGTATATGGTGGAGCCTCGACATGTTCACCTAGTTGTAGCAAAACATGTCATGAGGTACATAAAGGGTACATTGGATTATGTCCTCATATATGTAGCCAACAATGAGTTCGATTGTATGGATATACTCATTCAAATTAGGAAGGAGGAGATGAAGACAGAAATAGCTCTTTAGGATGTTTTTTTAGTTTAGGATCAGGTGTGATCGCATGGCTTAGTAGAAAGCATACTGGTGTTTCCATCAGTAAATATGAGGATGATTACATTGTAGCATGTTCAAACTAAAATGAAGCAATATTTCTTTGCAAGTTATTGGCAGGATTGTTTGATACCGAGATGGATAAAATGATATTTATTGTGACTACCAGAGTTGCATCAAGATGACATAGAATCCAATCTTTCATGATAATTCAAAGCACATAGGGATAAAGTATCACTACATTCGGGATATGGTAAAGAGAGGAGCTTTGAATCTTTAGTATGCTCCTACAAAGGAACAAGTTGTTGTTGTGTTGACTAAGCCTCTATCTTATGTAAAGTTTGAATATTTTCGACAGAAGCTTGGTGTAGTCCAAAAGGACCTCCCTAGAAAGAGGGAGTGATGATGAGATCATTATTGATGATGATATGGAATTTATATGCCAGTGCATAGAAGGTCAGTTGAGTTTATCAATATGCCTACAGCTGTTGATGAGGTCTCACATTCATTTGTGGACAAGTGTATCCTATCATTATCATGTTGAGGATGGTCTCGCGGACAATAACACTCTCATGTTGAAAGTGTTCCTAGCACTTGTAAGTTGAGGATGGTCCTATTGATGACAATACTCTCATATCAAGAGTGGTCCTGCATTCATTTGAGGATGATAGTATCGTAGAATTTACATGTTGAGGATGGTTCTACGGACAATAGCACGCTCATATGGAGAGTGGTCCTACATTCATTTGCGAACGTGATCCTACATTCATTTGCGGATGATAATATCCTAGCATTTACATGTTAAGGATGGTCCTATGAAGTATAATACTTTCATATGGAGAGTGGTCCTACATTCATTTGTGCACTAGATCCTACATTCATTTACAGATGATAGTATCCTAGATTTTACATGCTGATGATGGTCCTACAGACAAATACTCTCATTTAGAGAGTGATCCTATATTAATTTTCAAATTTTCACCTTTTTTATTTTTTTAATTATGTTTTTATAATTTATTAGTTTTACAGTTTTAATTTTGAATGAAAATGATAGTGATTCTAGGATGTTCACTTTTCAATTTGAGAGTCGATTTAGGGTTTTGATTGCAATGAATATGCCATCCATGGTTTGGTTTGGGGTTGTTTTTGGTGTTTTGATGCAAACATATGAATTTGTATCGCTAAATTTCTCGTGCTTTGTATATAGTTCTACTTTTAGAGTATACTGTGTTTCCTCCCTTGTGCACCCAAATATCATAACTTCTACATTTTATGGATTAATAAATAGTTTTATTATGAATAATATCATAAATTCTTTTATTTTATATGGTAAGAGTGGTGAAATAATTTATTGAAAAAAATGTCTTTAACTCAATCCCATTTTTATATATTTGTTACTGAGAGATCTAATAAATACAATTTTAAATTGTGATACAATGATATAATAATTCCATTTTTTTGAAAAAGTGTGCTACTAGTAGCATTAGTTTTCAATTTAGGGTTTGATTTTAAGGTTTTTGTAAACAACAATAAGGATTGTTTTGGTACATTCCTATAGTTTTTTTTTTAAAGTGGTTCTATGAGTAGCACCATTTTTTAATTAGGGGTTGGTTTTTGGTGTTTTTTATGAAAAAAAATGAGTTTTTATCTTTGGAGTTCTCATTTTGAGTATAAATTTATCGTCAAGTCATATAACATGTATTATGGGAAATTATAAATATGGAAATATTTGGTTATGTTTAACAACCATGCCTTAGTCGTTTTCTTTGATTCACCATCGAATGTAGGGGTTCAAATATTTTTGAACTCTCGTTGCAGCTCAACCATTTTCCCTTTCCTCTTTTTTATTGGTTCTCCATTTTTAAACTACTTGTTCATTTACCATAAGAAGTTTGTGAACTGTTTAAGGATTGATCATCAGAATTTTGTTCCTTAACATGTCTCTTCTTATCATCGCTACAAAAAAAATTTCTATTATGTTTAGCCCATGTCTTATTCATTAAACTTCTTAATAAAAAGTTCATTTAACTCCTCTTGTTCACATTTAACCTTAAGAAGTTTGGCATTATCAGCTTTCATACTTTCTAAGTCTGCCTTGAGATTTCTCATGGTCTCAAGCATATTATCGAACATCAAGTAGATGATTTAGAAATCTAGCCTTATCTTGAATCTTATTTTATTTTGTTTTTAAACAAATCATTTGAACATCATATTAAAATAATATATATAATTATTAAGATAATCAAAATGATTTTTTTATTTTTTAATATACTATATTTTTTTACATGGTCAATGATATATATATATATATAAGTATTATGTCCTACTTTTCTAAAGTGTCATGGAAAAATAATACGGTCATTTAAAATCCTAATCATAATCATAGTAATAAAATATTATTAATTTAAGACTAACTCAATTACAAAATATTATTAATTAAAACTTTAAAAAAATATTATTTTGTTTTAACAAATAACTTTTTTTATTTGTATTTAAACTAGCATAGATCCAATTTAAACCTAGATATATGAAGCATAGAAAGGAATCCAATTATATATTTTTTATTAAGTCATATGTAATTTATATTTTTTATTTTTTATTTTTTACTATTTTATTTAAGTCAATATGTAATTTCTATTTTTCATTTTTTATTTTTTAATATTTTTTATTTATGTCGGCTAGAGAATAATGTGATTAAGGTGCTTCTCTTAGTGCAAAGAACAATATTTTTCAATTAAATATGATAGAGATGTTGTCACACCCATAAATAATATTCATAACAAATAATAATATTATTATGATGATGATGGTGAACGTCCCCTAAGACCAAACTTTGGTCTATCGGACCTATAGAAATGAATTATTTAGTTTGTTTTAAAATTATATTCATATGCTCAAAGAGCTTGAAGAGAAGTGTCGTGAGCTCACTATAATTTTGACATGTTAAAAGGCTAGGAAGGTCGGTATTGCAACAAAGATTATGAAACTGAGATCTAATGTGGGTGTACATAGGGAACTCTAGGAGGAAGTGATTTTCATCCTCAATGTTCATATTCTCATAGAGATGAAAAATCCTTTCCACCCATGGTGTTTTAGGAACTGCCCAATATCCTGTTTCACTATGGAGCTCATGAGAGTTCGTTCTTATCTTGGTTATATTAATTATTTTCTTTGAACTAGTTAAAACAGAGAGATACTTTTGATCTTCTAAAGTAGGGTTGATGACCTTCTTATAATATCTTAATTTTCTTTTAGCCTCTAAATATTTCTCACACCACATTTTCTCTTTAAACATAGAAGTAACAATATCTTTAATGTTATTAATATTTTGCAATGCAACATTTTCATTGATCTCCCAATGGTCTAACCAGGCCCTGCTATCTTTATACCAACCTCGCTTGAGCCTTAGGTGGTTTTGGCTGGAATTTAAGCTAGCTTAGGAAGTCTATGGTCTCCCATGTTATTTATTTTGTGCTTGTATAACAAGAGCCTAGTCATAGTTAGGCTCTCGATAGGGGAAGACCCACTTCTATAAGGGGAATGCAGTAGGGTGTATTGCTTTTAATTTTGAGGTTATATGTTATAAAACGTTTCTGGATTTGCTCAAATTATCTCTTTCCTCCCTTAGAATTTGGTGATCTTGTTGAAGATTTTTGTAGTCTGAAAGAGTAGCTTCATATTTCCTCTTTGATTCCCTTCCTACTCTTTCTTCCTTCCTCAAAACCTCTTTCATCTCCGCCATTTTCCCCTTGTACTATTCAAGGGTTTCTGTGAGTTTATTAATATTATGAGCATTTGCATGTGCAGTTGCAATTCTCATAGAAGCCAATTGCTTTGAATCTTCCTCTACATTTTTCACAATTGTTTTTTCTGTCACTGTGGTGACTAGGGGTTGGTTTCCTATCCTCAAGGTCTTCTTTGTCTTCCACAGAATGGACTTCCTTTTTGGATCAAACTGTACATCTTCTAAGCATGCAACATCATATTTATTAGATGGGGTAAACGGTATCAACTCCAACTCAACCAATGGAAGATGCCCTCTGGTAAGTATGCTGCTTGATGTGGATGGAGGTTTCTCTAGGTTGTCCCGAATAGGGCTCTATCTTTGATCCTCAACACCTAGATATTCTGCATCCTTTTTTCTTTGTTCTTCCATGAACCCTTCTTGGTCTTGTACTTCTTGTTCCAAATTTAAATCCTCTTGAGTTATGGCCTTTTCGGGTCAGTGCAAGAAGATGACGGACCTTTAAGATGCAATCCTAGTTTTCAAATACAACATCATGTTACCAAAAAATACATCAACCCGAGCCTGACATAGCACTTGGTATGGTTCAACCCGAGCCTGACATGTCATGGAACATGTAGGATAGGAAGACAAATCGCGTACGCGTTATATAACTACAAAACGCGCTCGTGATATGTAGTTATAAAACGCGTACGCGATTTGTAAATCATAAAAAAAAAATTAAATACACAGTCCCGAACCCGCGGCCCATTTTCACAATCAGGAACGCGAATTTGACGGGCCATTGGAGCGTTTGGAGCAAGACCACTGCTTGGGATTGTTGCAGGAGCTGATTCAGGCTGAGGGGAGGAGATTTCACTCATGCATTGTCATCCAACAAGGTAATTCAATCACCCAATGCATTTTTTTTTGTCAATTTTTACCCTATAATTGTGTGACTTTA